>VNJV01019064.1:0-156972 GCA_008042635.1 Drosophila nikananu | reverse complement strand
AAAAATCGCGAGCTCCTTCAGTGGTTTTTTGATCGTAACTTTGCCTAAACTCAACGGATTTCATTCTGGTTTGGTTTTTTCTTCTTAGTTTTTATTGTAGAACTTTTCTACATTCAAAACTCAATTTCTAATTTTTGGCAAATTTTTTACATTTTTTTTAATAGGTTTATTTTTGGCTCAAAAATCGCGAGCTCCTTCAGTGGTTTTTTGATCGTAACTTGGCTTAAACTCATCGGATTTCAGTCTGGTTTGGTTTTTTCTTTTTAGTTTTTAATGGAGAACTTTTCTGCATTCAAATTTCGGTTTCTAATTTTTTGTCATTTTTTGACAATTTTGACGATGTAACCCCTTTCATTTTGTTGAAAAAAATTGGTACTTTTTTTGCTCAAAAATCGGGAACTTCTTTATTGGTTTTTTGATCGTAACTTGGCTTAAACTCATCGGATTTCAGTCTGGTTTGGTTTTTTATTCTTAGTTTTTAATGGAGAACTTTTCTGCATTCAAATTTCGGATTCTAATTTTTTGTCAATTTTTGACAATTTTGACGATGTAACCCCTTTCATTTTGTTGAAAAAAATTGGTACTTTTTTGGCTCAAAAATCGGGAACTTCTTAAGTGGTTTTTTGATCGTAACTTGGCTTAAACTCATCAGATTTCAGTCTGGTTTGGTTTTTTCTTCTTAGTTTTTAATGGAGAACTTTTCTGCATTCAAATTTCGGTTTCTAATTTTTTTGTCATTTTTTGACAATTTTGACGATGTAACCCCTTTCATTTTGTTGAAAAAAATTTGTACTTTTTTGGCTCAAAAATCGGGAACTTCTTTAGTGGTTTTTTGATCGTAACTTGGCTTAAACTCATCGGATTTCAGTCTGGTTTGGTTTTTTCTTCTTAGTTTTTAATGTAGAACTTTTCTGCATTCAAAACTCGATTTCTAATTTTTGGCAAATTTTGACAATGATCCAATTGTAAGCTGCAAGGATATACAAACTTCGGTGTGCCGAAGTTAGTTTCCTTTTTTGTTAAATATCTACTACATTTGGTTTCGGGTTCTAAAAATATGACTGATAAAATCTATTTACTTTTATTTATACCTATCTCTGTCAATCAGTCATTTTTAAGTCCAAGAAAAAGCTGGCAAATTGCTGACGGTGACAAATAAATTTAGTCTCCCAGGGGAAAATTCCTCGTTTTTGTTTATATTATTCTTGTTGCCCAACGAACCGATTAAAAATAGATTGCCAGCAATTATTGAAAAGACATGTATGCATTATATTTAAATATCATTAAAGAAATATACCGAAAGGGAAGAAATCCAAATTTATATATTTTTAAATGTTGCCCTAGGGGAATCATAATTTGTACTCCTCCTCCTACTTAAACGTCAAATACCGATTAAGAAAAGATTGCAAGAAATCATTGAAATTAAATGTTAGCATATTATTTGAATATGATAACAAATTTGTTAAGGAAACTTTTCCCAAGAGGAAGAAATAGAAATATATGTAAAATTGAACCATCTTTAGATACCAAATACTAAAAGTATCTCTCATTTATTTATTTATTATATTTTCCCTTTGCCAATCATAATTTATTCACTTCCTCCTACTTAAATGTCAAATACTAATTTGATTAGTTCAAATCATTATATTTTAAGCAGAAGAAAATACGCGAAAATATTTCAAAGAGAAACGTCCAAACTGGTCGTCACATTGTCTGCCTGATTCTGTGGGAAAATTCATAATAATTCAGCTTTCAAATTATTCTAGTCAACGCTAATGAATCACTTAACAGATGTTGAGTCTCAAGGCAGCAGGACGGCATCGGGGATCTCTATTATATAGATGAAATAAAACTGAAGCACTTTTGAGTTCTTGCCAAAAAAATGTGTGTGTGTGGTTTTCTCTTTTGGCATCGAACCCCTAGTGTCGGATCTAAATCGAATCGTTTAATTGCCTCTAACACCGATGTGACTAGATAATGCAATGATAGATTAATTTGTTTACGTTTTTCATAAGATCGTTTCTATGTCTGGGTGGAGGTGAGTGTTTGAGCTTGTGTCGGTTTAAACTATTTATAAGAAAGAAAGGTACACTTGGCATTTGGCACAGTTTTGTGTGGTTTCTTTAAGATTTATAATATAAAATTCCTGTGAAAGGGGACAGAATAAGATATATTCTCTATAGTTTTGATAATGTTTAGAATGTAGATATTTATGAATCGATTTTTTTGCTTTCCTCGGAGACTCTTTCCTCAATTTCCTGCTATTACTCATCAATAAATATAATATATTCATAGACTTAAGTTTACTTAACGCCATGATAGACGACGGAGATGCGTCCAAATGAGTTGTAAATTACAGGTTCACGATTTCATGTCATTCCAGAGCCTCTGTGTGTGGAGAGAAAAAAAAAAGCAAATCGTTTGGAAATTGCCGCCGCAATTTCATTTATTATTATTTTTTTTCAATGGACAATTTGTTTATGTGTGTATCTCCATGACTTTTGATGTCGACGACAACGGCGGCGGCAATTGTAGATGATGATAATGATGTAGGCGATGACGATATAGACCGTCGGCACTGGATATGGGTGAGAGACACTCTCGCACGCGCCATAAGTTATGGTTATTTGTCATATTTGACCATATAGAATATATATGTATACACGTAGTTTGGCAGACACACTTTTTGTTTGCCTTTGAAATGGCGACACTTGATTGGGCGGAACGTAGGAATAGTCAAAAGTTTATTGACACGACAGCCATTCCATAAATTGTTGAATTTAGATCGCGACAGATATAACTAAGGGAGAGTCTAATGGGGAAAATATATCTTTAGCTTTTGAAATAATAATTAAATATATTCATTTCCATGTTTCTCTTATAGTTTGTCTGGTCCAGAGCATTGCGGAAATTGTCGATCAGTATGTGGACTCCTGTCGAAAGCATAGAAGGGAGCCCCTAAAGAGTGTAATGGATCACCTAAAGAACCTGGATCTCAATCAGGTGCGGCAGCCTCTACTCCCACTGAAAGCAAATCAACTGGCGGCCAACGACTGCGAAGCCCTGGAAGAAATTTTCAAAAGGGTAAGCAGCTAGTCTAATTATTTTGCTTCTTTGCCATAATTATTAGTATTTTCACCCTTCCATTCCGGCAGATACAATACAAATGCATCGACCTGTCCGACTGCTCACTGGATGAGAGCTGCCTAATGGCCCTGTTTCAGATGATTGAATACTACGAGGCGGCCAACGAGCTGGATATATCCTACAATAAGGAGCAGATGACGAAGCGTTGCTGGGAGCTGTGCGCCTACATGGTGGAGCGCAGCCAAGAGTTGCAGCTGCTCAACGCCGAAAGCAATCAGATTACCAAGTTGGGTGCCGACAGCCTTGGCCGGGCTTTGGGCTCCTCCAATTTGCATACCCTGAAGCTGGAGCACTGCGGCCTCAGGGGTCAGCCGCTGGTACATCTGTGTAAGTGTCTATTTATTTGTTGTTCACGTTCGTTTCAATATCCTTCTGTTACCTTATTTGTTTTATTTTTTATTTATTTAATTTGTTTTTCATATTTAATTTATTCCAGTATCCTTCGCAGGTCGAGGTCTATACCAAAACAAAATGCTCAAGGAGCTGTGGGTGGGCTATAATGATCTGGACTGTGTGGATGCCCAGCATATAGCCGACATGCTGCGCTACAACCATAGCTTGGAGCTTATTGACATTAGCAACAACAACATTAGGAACGAAGGTGTCATGTATCTTGTGCAAGCCCTCATTCTGCAGTCTACCGAGCTGGAGCGACGCATGGGTGCCCTCAAGCGAACACGTGCCATTGAGGTGGATGAATGCTCATCGCCTGTGGATACGGAGCCACCAACAGCAGCAGCAGTAGCATCAGCAGCAGGGCCGCAGTCCGTCAGCTCCGCTGGCAGTCAAGCGGCGAATGATGTCGTTGATAGTGAGTCATCATCAACATCATCATCGGTTGCCTCGATTCCAGAGGCTCCGGCGGAAGAGACAGGAGGCACAAATTTAGATCTGCCCGCCGTGGGTGTCCTAATTGATGTGGAGAATGACAACGACGACGACAATACCGAGGACACTGTTCGCACGGTGAAAAACTGTGGCCCAAATGGCAGCGGCCAGTCCATGCTGGACAAGCTGTTGTCAATGAACAGCGACAGCAGCAGTGAGGAGGCGCCTTCAAACATTTCCACCGACACGCTGGCCGCTTGCTGTTCCGAAGACATCAGTGAGATAAGCAATGAAATCTATGAAGTCACCAACCCGAAACAAATCGTAGCAGAAGCAGGACTGCCGGCCCAGGAGAGCTCAATCTCCAGCCCAGCAGAGTCAGAACCAGCGTCTAGTGCGGCAGAGACACAACAACCTGTTGCTGTGCCCGAGGAGCCGCTGTCTCCGACGCAGCAACAGCAGCGACAACAGCAAAGTTCCCAAAACGAACGCAACATATGTGGTAAGAAGGAACAAGGAATTTAGGGATTAATATAAACCCATTAACCCTATACATCTCTCTTGCAGATATTACTCCCTCAACAGAGGCTAAAACCGTTGAACCCAATGAATCCTGTGTACAGAACAACATCATCAACAACAATAATAATAATCAAGCTAATAATGCCAACAATACCTTCAATAATAACATAATCCAATCGCCGCCATCCGCCGCATTAGCGGGTGCAGGAGCAGGAGCGACAGCCACTGTTGCTGTTGCCTTAACACAACCCACTGAAATCGTTGTCAGTCCCAATAGTTCCTCGCCAGCGGCCATATTTGAGGTGACCGCCGAGGAGAGCGACTGCATTAATGGCAGCGGAGCGGGTGGAGCAGGCGGATCGCGACCCCTGGACGTGAACCAGAATGCCAGGACGCCAGGCGATGACTTTGAGGATACGCACAGCACAGACTCGGCCTTCGAGAGTGCCTCCGAAGGCGATATTAGTCGCCATTTGCCCGACGAATTTAGCAGGCTATCGGTATCGCTTGAGAGCACGCGGCTAGACGATATGGCCAAGGAAATGGGTGGCATTGAGACGGCCACCATAGCCACAGAGTCCACCGAGTGTCTGTTTGTCGGCCAGGAGGCTACCATGCCCACGGTTACGACGACGCCGGCAGTTGCCGTACTGGCAAAATCCCAAGACGATGCATTCCTAACGCCTAAGGTAACCATTGCCGAGGAGTGCCTGCAGGCGACCCGAGAACTGAGTCCCAGTTCCTATCCGTGTCCCAGTCCAGTGCCGACGCCGCCACCTCCATCCACCTCGCCGGGTGGAGCAAGCATTGGACTAAGACGAACAGAGTCCAGTTGCGCCTACCTCAATCAGTCGTCGCGCAACCGATCCCAGAGCTCCGATAGCCTGTGCAGCGAGACATCGCTGGACGGCAGTGCCAGTAACAACAGCATCAGCTCTAACACATCCAACACCTCCAATGATCCCAAGTTCGCCGAGAAGCTGACCAAGAACGATACCCTCTCGCGGCGACAGCTGGCAGAGGCCACTTTGGAGGCCGCCAATCGTTCGCCCAGCGGCCTGAAGGCCCTCACCTTGTGGAACAATAATCTGACCAAGGATTGTGCCACTGCCGTAGCCGAGCTGCTGCAGAAGACCATATCCCTGGAACTGCTCAACATTGGAAAGAACTGTTTGTCCAATGAGTTTGTGGCCACCATCAAGGACAGCCTCACGAAGAACACCACGCTAACAACGCTGGGACTGCAGAGTGCCCACCTGAGTGCCAAGGGCGTCGAGACACTGGCCACAATCCTCACCTTTGGCGGCAACAGCAAGCTGCAGCGCATCGACATCCGTGACAATAAGTTGGAAGTGGAAAGTCTGAACATAATCGCCGAGGTGCTCAAATCCAACAACACGCTCACCCAGATCGATATTAATGACGAGCCCAAGCGTCTCACGGTAAGCTATCTGTAACCTTAGAACTTTGGAGTCACTTGAAGACATTACCCCGTTTTGCCCATCAAAAGACCATCATCAATGTCATTTCGAGCCCACCGTAGAAGTTGAGTTTTGGAATGCAATCTCTTTGCGGGTTGATTTTGAGTAAAGCAAATGTAATTGAAGTTTTTTTAAAGAAATTTAAATTGATAATTATATGTATATCTCATTTGCTTTGCTTAGAGTTGGACTCATGCCTTGAAATATGATAAAATAAAGTATATAACCCTTGGTAAATGTTCATATTTCAATTGAATTTCATAGAGTTCTGTCTGTTTGCTCAAAAATGAGCTAAATTTAATTAAGAAAGTGTCTGAGCTTGGCTATTATAAATACCTTCCATTATAAAAATATGAAATTATAAAGTTTTAAGACTAATACTTGCTCAATTTTAATTTACAAACATTTACCAAGGGCTTTCAAAACTACGGCTTGCCGAAGTTGTAGAGTTACACCTTGATACCATTCGAGTTTTGGTTTTTTGGATGGCTGGATGAGAGCTTGTGTGTGGGGACGTTGATAGTTTGATTTTGAATTTGTTTTTTAATTGAATCGTTTTCATTTGTGGTGTCACTGTCGTTGTTGCCTCTCTCTATCTCATCTCCGTTAAAGTTGCCCATAGTGCCGATAGTAAATGTTATACCGCCATCGCCATTGCCCCAGGAGAGCGTAAGTAAAAACCTGCCACTCAATATGAACCACCTCCTTCTCTGTAACCATCTCTGTGCAAAATCAGCGCTTTTTGGCTTGCGAACAACCGATTAAAACAACAAACCAAAAAAATAGATAATAATAAAACCGCTAATAACAACGCAAAATCGCACTACGCCCGCCTGGTTTTCGTCCCTTTCGCGGATTCGCTAACTTTGCCACACTCTCTAGATGCGCTTTTCTGACTTGGGAACAACAACCAAGAGTAGTTGGGTTGGCTCACCTGCGTGGATAGAGATCAGTTGCTCACACACTGCTGACTTGGTGTGCAAGTGGGCTTTGTCCGCAGATCATGTGAGCCATCCAACACGGCCTGCCATTAAATGTTTCTAACGAAGGTTACATCTCTGCTCTATTGTTTCAGATCGGCAGCGATGCTCACTTAGACTACACAAGGGTGCTGGGCACCGTGCGTTCCCTGTGCTCGCGTAACGAGAAGCGTCAGGCGCAGGAGCTAGCGGAGAGGACGGCCAATGTGGGCGGCAGCGGCAATACAAGTGCTGGCGGTAGCTTCCCAGGCGGATCCCGGTGTCGCGGCGGTTACTACTTGGGCTCGCGGAAGATCTCGCTAACCTGCCACAGTCGTCCCTTTGTGGACGCCGTCACTGGCACGGTCACGGCAAAGGCAACTGCGACCGCTGCAGCAACCGCCCTGCCCACACCGGCCGCCTTGCTGGAGGTGAAGCGTAAGGGCGGCTCTCGCCTTCGCTCGCCCGGCCCCAGCCCGCCCACAATATCGCCGTCCTCCTCGCCCAACCGCAGCCGCTTCCACGTGTCGCGTGTGACGGAGGTGGGCAGCAGTCCTCTGATCTCGCCGCTGGCCCAGCATCCGCCGCAGCATACACCGCGCTCGGCCAGCAGCTGCATGTCCATACCCACCATCAGTTCGCCGGGCGGCAGTCAGAGCAGCCTCAATACGCTCGGAGCCCTGCCCACCTCCAGTTCGCTACCAGCGATGGCCTCGGTCACTTGCTCAACGCAGACCGTCAAGCGGTTGTCGGTGTCGCCCAGATCGCGCTTCCATGTGTCGCGCATCTACGAGGATCCCCAGGTGCCGCTGGCCAATCGCCAGCTGCCGCCAATCACACCGCACACGCCACCCATTGACCTGCCGCCAACGCCGATGCTCAAGTCGGCGAGGAAGGCTGTGCAGCTATCGGAGGCAGCGGAGGCGGCGGCAGCAGCGGCAGCCTCTGCGTTAAGCAGTGTGATGATTATAGAGCCAAGAAGCGATGACGCAAGTGCTGAGGGAAATGATAGTACAAAAGTCGGCGGCGGCGATGACGAGGACAGCGATGCAACACAGAAGCTTTTGCCGCGCGAGACCAATTCGCCCACCGTAAGCAATTCCTCGCCCGGAAGTAGCAGCAGCAGTAGCACCAGCAGCGGAAGCGGGATTAGCAGTAGCACCTCAAACGATGTAACAGACTCTGTTGATTCGAATACAGAAGCTCCACCACCACCCAGGACCTGTCCCCTGGCCGTGTTTGGCGATAATGACATCACGCTGACCAAGGAATCGGCTGGTGTGGTTGCTCTGTCCGCCGCTGCTGCTGCTGCTGCTGCGGCGGCTGGTCACATGAAACCATTAGTGGAATCGGAATCGGAAGCCATGCCACCTGCCGAGCCCGTCAGCAACACTGTACCACAGACGCGGGCGCGGAAGACTTCGTGGATAGCCAATCCCTCGACAGTGGACAAGCTCCTAACGATTTTCAACCCGGGCACCATTTTTCAACGCAGCTCCTCGCCGGAAACGAAGGTCAGCCAAGTCACAGCCATAAGCACGGCAACCACAACAGCCGTGAGCGTCGCCAGCGGGGGAGGAGGACAGGCAGGAGGCGGCGATTGCAGTTCCATCAATACCACACCAAATCCCATTCTATCGGTGGCGCGAAAAACTTCACCGGCCTCTTGGACATCTCTAACCGGCAGCAATATATCGAACTCCAGCCAAAACGTGGACTCGGGTAGCTCATCCTTTCTGGACACCGCCTCGAGGCAGTTGAGGGATTTCGGTAAGCAAGTCTTTCGCCAGAACATATCCTTCAACAACAGCAGCGGCGGCAGTGACCCCACTGTCTCGGGCGGTGGCACTTTGGCTGCTCAGCTCGAGGGAAGCACCACGGCAACGTCCTCGTCGAGCAGCACAGAGTCGGCATCGTCGCCTGAGTGCAATGCGGCCCACATGCCGCCCAGTTTGAAGCGTCAGCTGAAGGAGAACATATCGCCAGAGCACACAATTAACGAGGAGACGCTGCACAGCCTGCAGAAGCTGTCCAGGGCTGAGGATATGACGCTCAAGGCGGAGGCGTCTGCGGATCTTGGTGACATCGAAATTGTGATGCACAGTGAAGTGGTGGACTGTCCGCTGGCAGAGGAGAAGACCCCGGACCATGAAGAGGCAGCGCAGAGCATCGTTTAAAGAAAACGGAAAAAAGTAAAAGGAATTAGAGATCAAGTGAGAAAAATACAGAGAATTCAACTGAGAAAAACACCACCCACCCAGCATTCCCATGGCGCTTCTTTGTACTGTTATCCCACCACCACCCGGCCTTGAACCCACAAAGTCAAGGATGAGAGAAAATAGAGAGGAAGTTTGGGCTCTCAAACTAAATTGATGAAGTACACAAGTTAAATTATACTAACTTTGTTTTATTTTTTGGTTAAATTCATTTTAAGTTTTATATAACAAAAAAAAAAAAAGGAAAAAATATAATATATTTTAAATCTAAAAGTGTGGCATAAGATATTCAAAATGCAAACGAAATTTGTGCTCAATATTCACTTCAATGAGGATGGCCATCCTAGAGTTGAGATCTCCTCTATTTTGGCCAGAACTTTGCTTGAAGTGAATACTGAACCTGAAACTATAGATAAATTAACTTCTATGATTGTAAAATATTAAACCACAGACACAAGAACATATGTAAACCCCATTGTAAACACTTTTTCGCTTAGTGTTGTTGCCCATTGAAGGCTGGCTTTTTCGAAAGGTTCCATTTAAGCTCTCAACGAGATGATGGCGCATGGAAGTTAATTCGCAAAATTAGTACTTATCGATCCAACAAAGAAATGAAAACTGAAAAGGAAACGCTACATACTTAAGTTATTTTTAACAAATAGAAAGGAGCTTGAATGTAACTTAAATAGGGAAATCTTTCCGCCATAGGATTACTTAACCACACCACGTCCCCTCCAATATGTATATAGGGATGGCAGAAAACCCTTATCGATGCCGCGAAGTTCGATATATAAAACGATATTTAATCTTCATATTCTTATCGGAGAGATATAATCGAAAAGATCGAATTAAATGACTTGTTCGGTTTTTTTTTTATAAATGCAAAATGTCAATTTTTTAAATTTCCATTATATTGCAATTGCAATATTTTCGATATATCATCGGACTTCTGTCGATATACATCCCTAATGCCAACCAAGTGCAATGCCCTTTATTATTCGCTCTCTTTATCCGCTTCCCTAAAATAAACCTCAATGGAATGGAACTGAATTAGTTCCGCCAAAGTATTATTATGAATTGGAACATGTAAACTTAAAAAAATTAAAAACTAAAAGCAAATGTTAAATTAGGTACTTAATCAGCTTAATAAAATATAATTAATTCCAACACTCAGCCCCAAGCCACCCCCCACATAGACAGTTTTAAGTTTAAAATTCACAAAAAGCCCAACAAAGCTAAACAACAAACAAACGGAAATGATGCGCAAACAGAAACAAACAAAAAAGTACCCAAAATAAATCCCATTGATCTCATTATGTGATATTTGTCGTAGTGCCCAAAAGCAAGCGTTCACTGTACGTGTATCTATAGCCGAAAACCATGCGAGTTTAGTACTGGGAACACCACCACCTATCGATCTAAGTTGAGCCATCATAATAACCAATCGCCAGGAAAGCTTTATTTCGATAAGAGAGATCTTAACTATTGAACCTTTCAGAACACCAGCTTCCAATGGGCCAACACAAATATAGATGAAAAATATACAAACAAAAACCCACAAAAAACATATATATATATATGAAATAAAAAATAACATGTAAACATACTTTATTCACGAAAGATACTGTAAATACCGCGCGTGTGTACTCTCCCTTTTCGGAACTGTGGCTCTGAGTCTCTCGATGAAGCTCAACCCCGAACACGGAGTTATATATTTTTTTTAGCCTTTTGTTAATCCTTGTTTTTGTTTACATCTTTATTGTTTTAAACTATAAATGTAACTATATAGACATAAATATTATGTACGTATTTAAGTAGTCAAAGGCAAGTTTTTAATTTTTTTTTTTGTCTTTCCAAAAAATGTAACGATCTGAATAGATGATCTTCTCGAGCAGAATTATGCATAACTTACTTTGTACTTAATTTACAAAAGCGGAGAAGCGATTTCCTGGTGCTCATCATCAAATCCCTAAATGTTTGCCTTATAGCTAGATTTCTATTTTCAGCAATAGAAACTTTACCGCATTGAATGGATATTGGTTAACAAACAAACAACCTTTGATGCTAAATTCAATCCATCTCTTTCTTAAACATTGGCGAGTTGATTACTTATTTTTTATACATTAAGTTTATAAATTAGACAAAAAAAAAAAAAAAACCTACTAAACTGAAAAATTTAATGAATAAACATGAAAGTTGTAATGAAATCATTTACTGAGTTATTTTTGTATATATTTTGTGGGAAAAGTAAGAGTGATTTGTAACTTATGTGCGGCTTGAGGGAGTATTTTTCTTACAGAATATTTTTGGTGGTTAAATGTTAAGCAATTTAAATATTTATTAGTAATCAGTTAACGTCGATACATCAGGGGAGCCGTTTTTAATTACCTTTCTGTTTTTACCTTAAACCAAATACAAATTTAAATAATATAGAAAAATATGTATTCCAGCTGTAGAAATTCCTCTCCTTTAAAATGTAATAAGCAGGTGTTTAAAATGCTAAAACAAATATTACAAATTATAACATGAATTTAGAACTCAAATACCGAATGGAAATCTGTTTCAGGTTTGTTAAGAAAGTCTACAATGGATTACATTCGGCACACAGATAAGAACAGGTACGGGTGTCTTTGCTAATTAAAAATCGTGTTTCGTTTACAAAATTAAAATCCTAAAACATTATCAGTTAAGTGTTGGTCAAATAAAGTCATATAAAAAGTTGAATTTAAATTTGTAAAAGAATTTTCACACAGCAATAAGAGCAGTGTCATGACAACTGTTGATACGTTCGGTCGTGATAAAAAAACCCGTGTGGGAAGTCCCTGAAACTGCGTATTTCATTCATAAAACCATGACTGTCTGCGGAGGAGTTTTTGCTTGGCTGGCAGGCCATTAACAGGGGTTGCTTCCCGCCACAGAGCGCTGTTACATCCGCATCCTTAACAGACGGGGGACTCAGGCCGAGCTTCAGCTTTGCTTGCCGTCTGCGAATATCTGAGCTCAGTCAGTGGACGCACTTCGTTCGGTGCGGATCGCAGTCGCATTTATCGCGGAAATAAACGGGTGTGCGGATTGAGCAAGTGAAGCCATGTCGGAGGTGAAGTCAAACCATGTAGGAACTGATGGAGCAGCAGTAGGAGGAGCTGTACCAGGAGCCGGAGCAGCAGGTTCAACGAAGTGCTCCAATGTGAACAATAACAATAGTGCCCGCTCCAGCAGGACGGGAAGTGCTGTCTCCACCGAAACGGACCAGGATAGCCAGCGATTTGGATGGTGCAACTGGCGTCCACAGTGGCTTCAGCGCTTCTGCACCGCCAAGTGGGCACTCTTCTGGCTGTGCTGGGGCGGTGCTCTCCAAGGTGAGCTCGGCCGGGGAAGCGGGATTTCGCCTTCTTAATTCGGTTAAATGGTTCGTCTCGGGAATTTTTTCGCCCACACTCGAATTCTGTTTTTTTCTTCTTCTTGTTTTCATTAATTTAGAACGTTTTTTCGGTGGAGTGTGAAATTTGAGGCATCCGAAAGGTTGATTGCATCCAGTTAAAGCTTTCTTTTTTTGAAAATTTCGACTGGAGAAATTATTTAAAATACGCTTATCTGTTACTTGTTTAATCAGGGATTATATCTGGCATTAATTTAATCTCTTGTTATATATCTCTTGTAATATAATAGTAATAGCAATATTAATTGTTTATATAAAAAATTAAGTTGACTTAGAAATCTTTTGAACGCTTTGAGAAAAGGTTAAAGGAGCTATTAGACTTTAATTTTAATTCTTTAAAAAGTTTCATCCCGTTTTGTTAGTTTTGAATAAGTATTTCAAGAAAACTAAAAGAGTTTTAAATAGATTATTTCAAAATTTAATGTGTGCTTATTAAAAAATGGTATTAACAATTTTTAAAACCATTTTTTTTTTTTTATAAAGTATGCCTTAAGAGCAAACAGTGTATTTAATGAATTCTTTTAGTTTATTTATCTCACAAAATTATAATTTCAGATATTTTAAAGTTAATAATTTAATATAATAAAAAATAATGTGCTTTATTTACATTAAACAACTTATTCTTATAAAAATAATAATTTTAAATGAGGTTTCTGAAAAAAATCGAAGCTCTAAACTATAAGTATTAAAAATATAATTTCACAAAGCGGAAAAACTTAATTACCAATATTTAAAGGTCTGAAAATTATGAATGCAAAGCCGGAAGGCCTGAATTAACCTTTTGCTTCTTGATAATATTGTAACCATATTTTTGTAGCCATATTTTTATTTTCTTCATTACAAGACAAACTTTTTCTTAAGCCAACTTTTCACACAGCCCGTGTCCGAGGAGTCTGGAGTTGGCTAAGACAATGCATTGGGCGAAGGCGATGAGGACATCCGCATCGCCCCATTAGCATCCTGGCCGGGACTCTGCCTTGGCTTCGAGGTCTGTGTGCAACAGATAACAGGTTTCGGGAGTTGAGGCAGCGAGTGGGACTCTGGCGCTCCTGTGAATGGAACCGAATTAAAAATTAATATCTGCCCCGAGCAGTCCAGGGGATCTGCTGACGCCCTAGCCCCAGGATGCATTAACCTCAAAAAATACGCCGCACTTTGAATAGTTTGAAAGGCCCGTTGAAGTGTAAATGGCTCTTCAGTTTGGCCGGGAATTTTTCAGAAGGGGTTGGTGAAGTGTGTCGTACAGAGGAAAATAAGTGAGAAATTTTCTTCAAAACAAAAAAAAAGTAAAAGAAATATTATTAAAAGTATTTTAATATGATTATCATATACGATTTATATTCTACTATCACAGGTTTAAAATAGAAGGAACTTATCAATTCATTTTAACTCTTTAATTTCTTATAAATATTGATTTAGGATTATATTAATTTTAGTAAATATGAAAGTAAATACTACATATTTTTTGTGATTAAATCCTTGTCCTTGCATTATTTTCCCTGTGTAACTCCACACGTTGTGACATAAATCAAAACAATGTTAATCGCTGTTTACCCAACTCCAGATCCCCGAAGTCTGGGCCTTTACTGGTGTTGCCCATGACTACGGTTCGGCTTCTAATGGGTTCAAGCGGTTAATTAAAATTCGCCAATCTCGCGAAAGCTGACGACACGTTTTATGTCTGTTCCGAGGGATTAGGCTGTGTTCCCAGGGATAGGAATGAAATTCTTGAAAAATGCACTCGCTGGATGGAGGCCAGATTTTAGCATTTTTGGAAGCCAGCCAGCGAGGTTGAGATGCCAGGAAGAGAGAGAGGAAATTCAATTGCTAGCTTAAGCTTAGATTAATCGAAGAGTTCTTAGTACAGTGATTGGCTTGCTAAAGTTTATTAATTTATTAGACATATTTATTATTTAAATATTTGCTTTATTGAATTTTAAAGAGAATAATTTGAATTCCTAAAAACTCAAAACATATTTAAGCGAGTCTCTAAGACCTTTATAATACTATACAACATATTTTACTAACAACATAAAGAATTTAAATATGAAGAATTAATACATATTTATAGAATTAATTCTCATAAAATTAATTTTAATAAATTGAAATCCCTGGAGCATCTCTTATAGAATGTCTCATCCATGTCTATGCCTTGGTCGTGTGCTGTAAGCAAACGTAGTTTTGGCAGGACAATGCAGCCAGGCTGGCCTCTGTTGCCGGCATCTGTTGCACGTTGCACCCACGATTGACCCCCGACGTGAGAACGCTTCCGGCTTGGCCGCTTGGTTGGATGACACAGAGAGCCAGAGCCATTGGGTGTTGTTTTCCGGTTCTCCTCATCCAGCAGAGGATGGGGGAGGAAGGTCGGCACGTGACCGAAAATATTAATCAGTTGACACGGCATTAACATAAATCATCCGCTACAATTTTGGATTGCCGCGTTCCGTTCAAATGGTTTATTGTTGTTGTTTATGGCATTCAATTGCAGCTTCTTTCATGGAAATGAGTAATTTAGCCAAGCAATACATTTTGTGGAAAAAGGGAGTGATGTGCAGAGGATTTCGGACATGTGCATGACTTTATCCAGGAGATGATCCTTTAGAAAGGCACGGGGATTAAGCGAGTTTTAGAATATTTATATCACTAGTTTACTGCAAGTTATATTATATTAACTTTAATTATATTAAACTTTAATAAGAAGTAGTTTTCAAAAACTCAGGACATATATCTTGCAAATTGCTAATTATAATTAGGCAAACATTGATTTTCCCCACATGGTAATATCCCTGCCAGTAGCCATGGCAATTATCGATGCACCGACAAAACAGGAGATTGTCACGTATCCTCTGCACTTCACTCCACACTTGAGGCCAAAGGTCACACACTCTCACTAGAGACAGTGCCTCACTCTCTCTCCTCGTCTCAAGGTTTCTATTGGTGGCTATTAAATTATAAGACTTGGTGGGGTAAATGACTTGTAAGTGTCCTTAGCCATAAAGAAAACTGTTTCCTTGCTTCCTACTTTTATAAAAATCTCTTTCCTGTTGCCATCACCTTTATTGGTGACCAGAAGAGGACTTCTTTCAAGCGATTATTGAAAAATAAATTGAATTTGTTGCTGGCAAAAAAGAAAATAATAATAATAATAATATTGTAAGCAACAATGGTTTGTGGGGTGGGAGGCGAGAGGGCGTTTCCCGAACTAACACATATTTATTTACGATAGAAAATTCGGCTAAGCTCTCAAAATCAATTTGTTGTACAGTTATTTAATTTATGACCCGCCCCGCTCTATATTCCACCACGTTCCTTGCAGTCAGGCATCCAGTTTCCTTTGCCGTGTCCTCTTGTATTCTATGACAATCTGTCGCTGGTCTTATGACACTTGAGGGATGATCCTGGGAGGCAGAGGGTTGAAGGGTCCAACGTTTTTGAGATAAACTAAGAATTTGATTGGAATAACTTAGAAGGCTTTGGGTTACACTGATTGGTCACAGATCAAGTTTAATTTAATATGTTTTTCTTTAGTTTAATATTAATTTAAGATGTTTAAACTATAATTAATATATTAAATTTCGTAACTATAAAATCCATAACCTTGTAGGTCTCATTGTCAACGGTTTGATCAACGTGTCCATCTCCACCATTGAGCGGCGTTTTGGGCTACGCTCCCGTCAAACGGGTCTGGTGGCCAGTGGCTATGATGTGGCCTCCTTTGCCTGTCTGGTGCCGGTCACCTATTATGGCGGAAGACGTGGTGCCTCCAAGCCGCGCTTCATAGCCATAGGTCTGATCGTGATGGGTCTGGGATCTTTGGTCTTTCTGCTGCCGCACTTCCTGGTGGGCAACTACAGGGCCAGCATTGATGAGGCCAATGTGTGTGAGGCGGCAGGATTGCAACTTAACTCCAGTCAAACGGTAATGCTGGGAGAACCCAAAGCTCTGTCCTTTAGCTAATTCCCACATCGAATTTTCCAGGGATCCTGTGAGACGGAGCCAGGGAACGAGAGCGAGAGCCTAACCTGGACTGTGTGGCTGTTTCTGGGCGCTCAACTGCTCCATGGAGCCGGTGCCTCACCCCTGTTCACGCTGGGCGTCACATATATCGATGAGAATGTCTCAAAGAAGATGTCGTCTGTTTACTTGGGTAAGTTGCAAACGACTCTCCGATTGAACCGATTGATAAGACGCAGAAACTTTTGTCTGCCGCAGTCGCAGTTGGAGTTGGAGTCGCACAACAAATGAAGTATGCACAAATACCCATTCCATGCCATACGCTCCAGATATCAAAGTATCCTAGTATCTGCTAGTTGCTCTCACACATGCATATTTATTTTTATTCGCCATATTGCCAAAGCGAAGTAAAATAGTATTTACCAAGTCTCCCCAAAAACCTCTGAACCGAATCCTGCGGGGTGGATGGATACCGTGTCTTCCTTCTTCCCTTCTCGGGTGACCCAATTTTAAAGAGCCAGAAGATTGTCGCTGAGTCAGCCGGGAGTCAGCCGGGTCGGTATTAGGTCTTAGGACGCGAAGCGCCAACGGCAGCGCAAATTTATTGCCTCTTAGTTAAGTTTATCGTGGCATCCGAGGACGAGAGTGAAGTTATCAAACCCGTCCAGTGTTGCGGCTCGTTGCCTCCTTTGGATTCCGCTGTCTGGCATTGAGACAATTGAAATTCTCGCTCCTGCCACATGGATTTTACTTCACATGGGGATTTCCCCTTGATGAGTGTGTGTGCCGAGTGGGTGGTCCTATCCCCAGGCAACAATTGCACACTGCGTTTCAAAGACGTAGGAATTTATGTCCAATATTTGCAAAGGTTTCAAATATAACAGCTACATTTTAAAGCCATTTAAATGTGTTCTAAATAGTTGATAGTAAAAAGGTTACTTGTACCAAATGGCATTGGAAAAGCCAAAGTAATTACTGGGGTTTTGAAATCTCTAAGGAAAGATGTCTAAAATTAAAAAATAAAATATTTATACCAAGCACCAATATACCAAATAATTTAAAACAAAGCAAATTGTTTTTTCTCTAAATTGTAAAGCCTCTCAACATTCCTTCATACAAATATTTTCTAATTAATATATATAATAATATTTATATAATATTCCTAAAGAAATATACTCCCGTTGAGCACTGTATTCCATCGAAGTAAGACTTTTGTCATGCAAATTAAGATGCATTTGGCTGATAACCACATTTGGCAAAAACCCTGTGACAAATTTGAACCGATGGCAGTATCGGAGAATATTCTCTTCCTTAATTGAGATGAGTTTTTGGATTATTTATTTTTACTTGCAGGCATCTACTACACCATGGCCACCGTTGGACCCGCGATTGGCTACGTCTTTGGCGGACAATTGCTGCTCATCTACACGGACTGGATGACCGTGGATCCTGTGCAGTAAGTGCCATTCCATGATTGTTATTAATCGCACGACTTAGGGCCGTGAATGAACGAGTGAGTGGAACGGAACAGGTGACTTTAATATTATGGGGGGTTACCTGCCACCGAGCTGAGCTTATTTGTTACCCACGGCAACGGCAAATGCCACAAAAGCACCTCCAACGGGGGTAAATATCTCTAGAGAGTAATAAAACAACATTTCGTGCTGACAACGAGGAAAATAAGGTGCGAATGAGAATGAGCATTTGTTTGATTCACATTCCCTGGTGGAGGAGAACCACAAGGACTGCCAGATTCCAGAGCAACAAGCCACCTGCATCCCAGTCCTCTCATGGATACCGCCAGCGTATGGCATGGCTTATTGTCACGGTGATGCCATAAGTCATAATGCCTCTCCAACTCCAAGGTTGCCCTTTTCACCTTCCGCATGAATTATGCCGAGAACATGAACATTTTGTTTATGATTTTTAGCATGTTTACGAGTGGTTGGAGAGGGATAAACAAATATTTTTTGGCGACCTTTTGTGGCCTGCAGATAAATTCAGTGGAAAATATAAATTCCCATTTCAGTTAATTTACAAAAGCCGGAAATGCGGGGAAAAGTACAGCAGAATGGGTTTATTTAAGGGCTTTTTTATTTGAATCTATAACTTTATTATGTATTTATTTCTTCAGGAGTATATTAGATTTCTTACTAACAAATATATAAATAAATAAGTTAATCATTTTTTCCCCTTTCAGACTCAGCCTCACCAGTGACAGCAAAGTGTGGATTGGTGCCTGGTGGCTTGGCTTTATTTTTGCAGCTGCCATGTGTC
Organism: Drosophila nikananu; assembly: GCA_008042635.1. Lineage (NCBI taxonomy): Eukaryota > Metazoa > Arthropoda > Insecta > Diptera > Drosophilidae > Drosophila > Drosophila nikananu. Next base: position 138,149 of record VNJV01019064.1, on the reverse strand, counting down.
TCCTGGTGGCCCTGCCCATTCTGGGCTATCCGAAATCCCTGCCTGGTGCTGACAAGCTGCAGTTGGAAAGGGTTTCGGAGGCGCATGCCACCAAAACGGAGTCTGAGGAGGATACTTCCTCCAAAGGTTTGGGAAAACTGCCCCGGGCAGTTCTTAGCTTGCTTGGCAATCCCACCTTCTTTTTCCTCAACCTGGCCGGAGCCACTGAGGGGCTTATCATTGCCGGATTCGCTGCCTTTCTGCCCAAACAGATCGAGAATCAATTCAGCATCTCGCCCATGCTTTCGGCCTTGGTTATGGGCCTGATCACGGTGCCAGCGGGCGGTGGTGGCACCTTTCTCGGTGGCTACTTGGTTAAAAAGTGGAACCTGACCTGCAGTGGCATCATCAAGATGTGCCTGATGGCCACCACAGTGGCGGCACTCTTCACCTTTTGTTTCCTGGTCTCCTGTCCGAATCCACAGTTTGCTGGCGTCACCACGGGATACAATTTGGAGGCCAGAGAAGGTCGAATTGCCTTGGAGGCGCCCTGCAATGCCAACTGCGAATGTAGTCGCTCGAATTATGATCCCATCTGTGGTGTCAATGGTGTGATGTATTATAGTCCCTGCTATGCGGGTTGTAGCCAGGAGGAGCATGTGGACAGCCTGAAGCGTTACCACAACTGCAGTTGCATTGGAAGCGTCGGCTGGGTGGATCTGGAAGTGGATGAAGGCTCTCTGCGAGTGGAGGCCACCAATCTGAAGTGCGATTCCACCTGCCAGAGCCTGCCGCTGTTCGTGGGGCTGTGTTTCATCCTGATGATCTTCACTTTTCTGGCCACCATGCCCGCTCTGTCGGCCACCTTGAGGTGAACTTGTATTCATTTACAATTTTATGATTCATTAAATATTATATTATAAATTTGTAATATTTTCCTAAACAGATGTGTTCAGGACGAGCAGCGCTCCTTTGCCTTGGGTCTGCAGTGGATAAAAGTGCGCCTCCTGGGCACCATTCCAGCTCCTCTCATATTTGGTGCCCTGATTGATGAGTCTTGCATTTTGTGGCATGAGTCCTGCGACAAGGAAGCAGGAGGAGCCTGTCTTGTTTACGATAACTTTTACATCAGTCGGTAAGTTAAGCTCTTTATTTTATATAAACTTGATAATAATAATAATATTTAAACCCTTAGCTATATGTGGCTGTTGGCCTTGATCTGCAAACTGGGTTCTGTGGTGTTTTTCCTGGGCGCTTGGTGGTTCTATGTGCCACCCAGTAAGCCAGCGAAGGCCATTGAAAAGACAGAGGATAATTGAACTGAAACTTAATGGAAGGATACTGTAAAAATATAAATCCAGGCAACAGATTGTGGCTCATATTGTGGCTCATCAATAACTGGTTAGCTTTTTTAATCGTTTGGCTATGTAGTAGATTTAAGAACTATTTTATACTCTCCTCTAAGAGATTCATCTCTACGCCATTTTATATAGTAATAGAACAACTCGAAGTATCATTTATCATTTTAAGCAATCATAAAAAATATATGTGTGTGTAGTTTTAAAAATTACAACGGATTTTTTATTTATTAAAAATATTTTACTTGTAGCAAGGCTTGGTAAATATTTGCTGGTAGGTCGACATGCTTTTGGTAAAAACTGAAAGTACAATTGGATGAAAAAGGGTTTGCATAAACCTTTCTAGGAGTTTCATAAACTCACTCCATCGATTTCCCAGGATTATGGGGCACACGGCATGTCTAGTCAAAGGATTTGGTTCCCAATTATTATGAAGATTGTACCAGAAAAGTGCAGAACCCTTCTTCGGCTGAATGGTAAGATTGGCTGCCGGAAAAATAGTGGCACCACCCAAGGGGACATCGGTGGCCTATTAAATAATTAATAAAAATTTAATTGAATGCAAATAAAATACATATAATTTATAACAGACTTTCTGTCTGGTTTTAAAAGCAAAATGTTTCAAATTAAAACCAATTACTTACAAAAAACAGAAATGTAATTAAACGGTCGCCCTCTTTAAGCATTTCCTAATTCATAAAATATTGATTAAAATTATTGCAAATATAAGAAATAAATTATAAAAGAATTTTTGTAGAGTTTACCGGATAAATTCTGGGATCCCTGTAGTCGCTGTGCTCCAGAAAATGCCCACCCAGACCGTAGTTTGCTCTGGCCAGAGAACTGACATTGCCCATCGCCAGGCCCGATATATCCGTCATGCGATTCACCAAAGCCTGGTCCACTTTACCTCCATCGTCATCGGTAATTTTGACATGGAAGACGCGATGTGGCGCTCTGGGAGTTGTATAATTATCGGAAAAGCCTTGGATTAAATCATCGCTGGTCAGGTTTAGGAAATGTGCAATCTCGCTGTCATAGAGTACATCGTGATATAGCCACATGAGTGGATCCTTGCTGATCTCTTCCTCCTTGAGCGGTGCTAGACGCATAAATGGTGTGGTGGTAAAGTTGTAGCGACACACGAGCTGCGGACGTGGTGGAAATTCTTCTCGACATCCCCGTTCAATGGCAGTTGGTGGCAGAATGGGCTTTAAGTGAGGTAGGGGAATCTCTGGGTCCTGCTGGGCCTCCTCTATGTAATAACTTATGTTTTTAAGGGAACCTACAATTTTCGGGGATTTATTAACACTAATGGGGTTGGATATTCAAGCCTATGCTATGATCACCTTCATGAAGCCGACTTATAACAAACTTTTTCAGAAGTTCCTCTCGATTTGGCTTGTAAATTTGACTGGCAATCCTGTTCGTTGTCTCCTTGATATTATGTAAAGCCAGTCGATACCATTGAGCAGCTCGTCTATACTCCGACTTATTGAACATATAGTCAGCCAGGGCTAGGCAATCGGAAGCGCACATTCGGGTTCTAAGGGGAAAATTAATAAATCAGAAGATTGATTTATTATTCTTGTAAAAACTCTCACTCTAGTTGCTGACCAGCTAGTAGACCCTTTGATATGTCCCCTGAATTTAGGTTATAGAAATGCTCTATGCGATACATTCCCAACGAAGCTTCTTTTAGGTCCTCGGCAGTTGGTGTACGATTTAAAAGTTTATGCATTTCAGCGAGCTGATTTTCTGGAATTGGAGTATCAATTAAATGTAGTAATAGTTTGGAAAATTAATTGATTATGTTTTGGATCGCTTAGAGATTAAACAAAACCGTCAGGAACTCCTTAGGGATCCTTAGGAAGCCAGCAAAATATTCTGTAAAGCTCCCAGATTAGATTGCAAACACAGCATTTCTATGCTATTATAATAACCTAACTTTCAGTTAAACATCTTAGATGCAGACAAATAAATAGGTAGATAATAAAAAAGGACTTATTAAAAAATTATTTCTCATACCTTGATCATTTTTCTGGCCTTTGATATAGATCATCCACTTGGGCCATTCTTCATGAGCTCTCCTCATTAGTTGAAAGGATTTAAGGGGATTTGACACATATTCAAGCCGACTTTCTTCACTATCAAGATTTTGGTGTTTCACAGAGTCAGTAAATCTGATAAAAAATATTATTTTAGTTAATTTTTTATTTAATTTGTATCTTTATTTCTAGTATACTTTTTTAGAGTTTCCACTTTTCTTTGCAGAGCTCTCACATAGCTATTCAGTTGATCCATATAGGAGTTCTCGAAGCTTTTGAGCTCCCCCAATGCCAGAATGGAACCTGAGTATACCTTACTACCATCTTCATCGCTTTTCTCACCAAAACTTGTTTTAAAAATAAGGATTACATTTATTATAACAGAGACTAGCTTACACAGCAACATGCTTCAAGCGAATAAGGTAAGAGTGTGCCTTGGATAATCAAAAATGTTAAGCTTTTCATTATATTTTCACGGTTCATTTGGTATTAGCAACGTTTAATTAGTTCAAAAAGTCTAAATATATAAATACCTTGTTGTTGAAGAAACCGATAATTGAGTTATTGGAATCAAAATACGAAATATATGGGAATATGTTTAATATTTTTATTTTTAAGTTGTAAAATTTTAAATAAATAGCGTTGCCATACTGTAAAAATCTGAGTGGAACATGCGCCATCTTGTGGAATTGAACAAAAGTACTAACGGTATTTTACATGTAGTTCTCAGTTTACTAACTAGGTGGCGCTCTTACAATGTAAGAAGAAGTTTAGAAAGGTTTTAAAAATCAGTTTGTTAGGTTTATTTGAATTATTTAATGTTAAATTTAAGAAATTACAGAATAAATTTGTCTAATCTTATATGTCAAATATGGAAGGCTTTTATTAAAAAAAGACACATTTATCCATACCATTTTTGTCAATTACTAAACAAATGTTTATTTTTTGCATTGTGTTTATCTATAAAACATATAACTATTTTGTAAGAACTCTCAAGCATTTAAAATATAAAAATATAATTATTTTTTAAGAAAAGTCTCAAGTGTTAATAATGCCTAAAAACAAACACCAAAAACACTTAACCCTCCAAAAAACGCCCGTCTGTAAATGCTACATGCAAGAAACTTGCATGTGTTAGCAAAAGATTTTCCCCGCGGGAAAAACAACAAGCTACCTGGCCAATTTCACTTGCTTGTTATCATTATTGTTATCGCTATTGAAAAGCGCTAATTGTGCGCAAATACTCGGTGGCGGAGCAAACTTATTGCCAACTTATTATAAAGCTCCACACATGCAAACCAAACCAAAGACCCAACAGCTCAGTGGGAAAAGTGCAAGCGCGGCAGAAAATCCAGAATCCAAAGGATCCAGAGACAGGTGAAAGTTGGAGCGGAAGATGAAGAGCCAGCGAAATGTGCGGAATTTCGGGGTTAATTAGAATGGTATTGGGGAAAAAAGGGAGAGTTGGAAGTTGGCAGGGAGACGGGCTACAACTCCAAAAAATGGCAATGAAATGTGTCGCACAAAACTATACTGGAAGCGGCGTCGTCACGTGCATATGAAACTGTTACGCCGGGCGCTTTATGAATGAAACATTTACTATTGCATACCTCTGCCGTTTCACCTGCGGGGCACCTTGACTACTGGCCCACCCAGCCAACCCAGCCACCCATCCATCTCTCCACACCCAGCCAAAAATACATACACCCACAAGGACCCGCCGCAGGACACATGCGCAACGCCAGGCAGCATTTGAATTTTGAATATGAATTTTGACACTTGATTATCAGCGGTGCTCGCAGTTCGCGGCCAGTTGCAAGAGTGTGTGGACGTCTGTCCGGCGAAATCGGCGCAAAATAAAAATCATAGAAAAACTTGATGCCCAAAAGCCGGAAAAAATAAATTCGCGCTAACGTGGCGGAAGTTCAACTTGGGCTATTTGGCCAGTGAAAGTGCAAAACAGGAAAATATAGAAAAAATAAAAACGGAATACAATACTTTAAAAGTTTATCAATTTGGCGGCTCAATTGGGAGAAGATGAGAAGAAGGAGTCTTGCTGATATTTGGCTGCTTCTGCAATTTGCAGGCTTGAGCTGGGCCAGCTTTTCGGAGCTAAACAATTGTAAGTTTATGGATAATCAGGGGTGCCTTTAGAATTTTAGAAATTGTATAGCCCATTAGAAATGTGATACAAATTAAATAAATTATATAAATTAATAAAATGTTCATATTTAAAATGAAATGTTTATGGTATCCATTTTAGAAGAAGTTTTCTAAAGTAAACCATTTTTGTTCTTTAAAAGAGATTTATATACATTAAATCAATCTCATTAAAAGAAGTTTAAATAAAATGGTAAAAGAAATAAAGGTAATTAATTATTTCGTTCACACAAAAGAGATTTTAATAATATTTATTTAGTTAAAGAACAATTTTTACAAAGCAAAGGTTAAGGTTTAATAAGAAAATTAACAAAGAAAGTTAACAGTAATATTAAATCTTTTATAATATTTTAAATTAAATATTTAGTGAAATAAAAGTACCACTTGGTTCATAGGAAAAAAATATGAAAACGAAAAGAGAAGAACTTTATTAATTTCTTAAGCTTGTAGTTTAAGCTAGGTTTGCTCTGCTGGAAGAGAAAGAAAGTCTCTTAGATTAATAATCAAAAATGAATTATTTATAAAATGATATACTATAATATTTATTATTATTAAATAATATTATATATAGAAATTTATATTTGAGGAAAATTGTTTAGTAATTTAAATACTATTTACAAGTATTACATGAAAGCAATGATTTAATTGTAAAAATACATTGTGGCATCAGTGATTTTAATAGATTTTATTTTGTTAATCGTTACTCTGAAATCACTCCTTAAATATTGAAAATTCTTTATTTAATTAAAACCCCACCTAAAAAAAAGGCAGTTACTATTAGAAAATTCCCCACATAACACAAGTTTCCTTTCAACCCAAAAATAATTCTTTTCAACCTTCTTACAACCAAAAAACATAACAATACTTGCCTGGTTTTTGGCTAATTGACTACATTTAACGTGCAAACTATGTGAAACAAAAAGCTGGCTAAAAAACGATGATAAATACCATCAGTAGCAGCAGCAGCAGGAGCGTTGGACGGCCGTCCAGTAATCGGAAGTCCAACGAGTCCATAAGTGAATAAACTGTGGCCGGCACACATCCCCCCAGACGGGACGGGATGCGCGGGTGCAACCGGGAAGAGTAACGAGGGGTAACTTCCGCCAGGAAAACTGGTCTCGGCCCCAAGGAGTAAAAACAAAACAAATTTCCCTTGACTTTGGCCGGAGCCAAAGCACAACAAATGCGATAAATATATCAAAACGGGAGAAATTCAAATTCGTTATTTAAATCAATGTGCCAAATGCAATATAAAACATAAATATTGGCAGGCTAGCCGCAGAGCAGCGTGCGATAAGAATGTGAGAAGAGTGAGCGGACTCAAAGAGGAGTGAGTTTTCCACAACTCAACCGCATGGCAGCCACTGGAAAGCCACCCAATCACCCCACCAGTCAGCAGATCCCTTCACAGCGGGGGCGTGAGGAGACAGACAGTCGCGGAAAGGCGACGCTTTTCCACTTCCTATTGCACTCTGCGCAATTTTCCTTTTTCTGCCACCAAAGTGTTGGGTTCTTGGGCACTGCAGTGGGTTATTTTCCATTTCTTTCATTTTTTTTTGGTATTTCGGCAGACATTGCGTGCTGATTGTACTTCGTTTCACCAGCCAACCAGCCAGCCAGCCAGCACTCCGCCGGCAGACAGTTGGAGTGTCTAACAGGAGACAGGACATTCACTTTCCGTTTCAAGTTCAACGGTGCGGCGGGAAAAGGACTCGGACGAGACCGCGATTGCGATTGCAAAACTGTCTTCATGCTGAAATTATGGCCTAAGCCATCTAAAGATCGCATCTCTGCGGTTGAAGGCAGCGGAGTTGGTTGGGGGAGTCCTATTAGCAGCTTGTACCTTGATTTCCTTTTAGAAAAAAAGGGAGAAACAACATAGGAATTAAGCAACTAAAAAGTTAAACATGAACGTAAATTACCTGCCACCAGACAAAAATGAACCAAAAAATAGGTGTGCACTTGGAAAAATTAAGATTCTATATGGAGTTTAATAGTTGTTAAAGAAAATGTGTTGGACAATTGAGATCATGGTAAAAAAGTGAATTTGTTCTCTATATTTTTAGGACAAACTCTTGAATATTTCTGAGTATAATATATAATATACGTTTATATATAGACTTATTTTTTCGACAAGTTGCTTAAAGTCTTCTATAATACCTATAAAAGATAGCTTGTTTCAATGTTATTTTTTCCAGTTCGTTGCTGAATTCATACTTGGGAATTATAGGACTCTTTTTTAAACAAAAAATCACGCTTTATTAAGGAGCTTACAGGAAAGCAGATTTTGGTTTAAACATTATTTTTATTGAACTATAAATATTTGTTTCATGAAGATCCATGTTCTTCAATAATGACTTCCATATGTTTATTAAACCAAATAATTTAAAAGGTTTTGAAACCTCTCATTTATACCATTAAAATATGTTCTTTAGGATGGAAAAAATCCGACTGTTTATATTTAATTTCACTAACTTTCTTATCACTTTTTGTGCTCAGTGAACTTACTATATATGATGTGTTTTATGCCTAAACCCCGTCTCGTTTGTTGCTTTCTTTGGGAATATTTTCAATATGCAAACATGCAATAGCCAAATTGCAATAACAACTAACTGTGGGCAGCAACAACAACAACCTCAGCATTAACAACAACCAGAGGCGGAAACAAAACCATATCAACTGAAGGCAGTCGTCAAACAATGGCGTCTGAGGTATTTACAGTAAAACGACCAAAAAATAAAAAGGGCGACGAGCGACCCCAACTCGGACCGGACCCAAGACACCCTATTTTGCACGGGACCCCAAACATAATCGCAAATTATAGGCTATATGGCGCGACGTGGTAGGCTCCATCCCCTCAATTTCATGCTAGTTTTGGTGGAAACACGCCCTCACCTGGGTCTGGGCCAGAGAATGCCAGAGGTGTGTGTAGCCTGTCAGCCAGCTTTTTACAATTTTCCAGGTACCGGCACTAGATTTTTGCATTTTTTCGGGTTATTATTTGCTCATAATTGTAATTTACGTATTTGCTGTGTGCGGTTGAGGGTTGAGGTAGAGATGGTCGTTTCAGCTACTTGCTAGGCAATTTGATGTGATGTGATTTCAATTTTTTTTTAGGCATTGTGTGATGGTTGTGTGGGAGGTGTGTGTGCGGTTGCTACTCTGGTGGTTACTTGCCTGATGGCAAAATGTCGAAGTCTTGCGGTTGCCTTGACTGGAAGTGATGGCATTGGGACCCGAGTTGAATAAAATCGACCACCGACCAGAAAATGTATAAGAAATGAAGTCGGAAGGTGTTTGAACTTGAAGTGGAGAAGGTTGGAGATTTTAAATTAAGAAATTGAAGGGTCAAATCAAAAAGGAAATAGTAATGGAAAGGTTTAGAGAGAAGCTGGAACATATAAATAAATTAAAATGAAATTTACCCTTTAATTCAGCTTGATTACCTTTAAACATACTTCATATACTTCATCAAAATAAGTCAAAATTCTAAAAAAAAATATTCCCTTTCCTCCCTTAAAACTGTTTCATCTTAGAAATATTAATTTTGACATTTCGCTCGCTGCTGCCATCCGGCATAAACTTTTAATTTCACTAATTGTTCGGATTATTTGCTGCTGTCTCGGCTTAATGTTAACCTCAACGAATTTATGACCGTTGTACAATTTTAAATATCCTTGACCACTCCTGGCGGGGCATCTGGAAAATGTTGAAAATTTTCTGCTTAGGCTGTTTGACATTTTGCAGACACACGCAGAATTGGTGTGTGGAAAAGAAATGAAATAATTATCCCAGAAATTGTGGATTAGAAATGGATGGCGGCAAAATACGTTGGGAAAAAAGTGGTTACTTTTTAATTGAATTAAATTCTTTGCGCCTGAGTTCCCTGAAATGGGTGAACCGAGGACCAAATGCCAGTCTCTAACATTTGCAAGCCTCATAAAGCAACACAACACCCACCCACCCGGCTGGGTTCCATCTGCCCCATTTATTCCCCTAATGAGGAGAGTCATAAATGTCAACCAATTGGTTGTCTTCTTGGTGCGCCATCTTTCCTTCCAGCGGATCCCAAGTTCAGCGGTCCCATCAACAACTCAACAGTACCCGTGGGACGCGATGCCCTGCTCACGTGTGTCGTCCACGACTTGGTTAGCTTCAAGGTGGCCTGGTTGCGCGTGGACACGCAGACCATACTGAGCATCCAGAATCATGTCATCACCAAGAACCATCGCATTGCCATCTCGCACACGGAGCATCGCATTTGGCAGCTGCGGATACGCGATGTCCAGGAATCGGATCGTGGATGGTAAGCTTCAAGTTTCAAAGCATCTCAAAATATCTGTAATATTCCTTTCTTCTTCTTTATATCCCCCCAGGTACATGTGCCAAATCAACACAGATCCCATGAAGAGCCAGATGGGTTATTTGGATGTGGTAGTGCCACCGGATATCGTTGATTACCAGACCAGTCAAGATGTGGTCCGTGCCACGGGCCAGAATGTGACGCTCACCTGCAGTGCGACGGGTGTGCCCCTGCCCACAATAACCTGGCGTCGCGAGGAATCCACTCCCCTGCTCCTTGCCGAGAATTCCGCTAATCAGGAAGTGTACAGCGTCGAGGGGCAAAATCTTAGCTTGTGGCAGGTGCAGCGATCCCACATGGGCGCATATCTCTGCATCGCCTCCAATGGAGTGCCTCCCACAGTCAGCAAGCGCGTCATGCTGGTGGTGAACTGTAAGTTGTATAATCAATACGAACTCTTAAAGTTTAACCAATTTAATCCCTTTGAAGTTGCGCCCACCATCTGGACTCGTTACGATACCATCTACGTGGGGCTGGGCCAGAAGCTGACGCTGGAATGCATCACCGAGTCCCAGCCGGCATCTGTAAACTTCTGGCTAAAGGACTCTGAACTGCTGCCAGGAGGTTCCTATGAATCCGTCACAGTGGATCATGTCACTAGGATTGTAATGCGAATCACCCTGCGTCCGATAACAAAGCGGGATTTCGGGGAGTACAAATGCAGGGCCAAGAATGCAATGGGCCAGACAGATCGGATTATAACAGTGCATCGTAAGTAGATGCTTTCCTAGCTTAGATGTAACCTTGTCCCTAAACTCCCTTTCGCTCTCAGATAAAGCCAAGAAGCATGGTCAGCATTCGCATCAGACCTCCTCCCGCGAGAGTCAATTCATTGTTATTGAAGGTTTGTTTCTTAAATCATTAAATACTATAAGATTGTAACCAGTAACTTTTTCAGAATACATTGCAAATCAGGCTAAAATGAGCTGTAAATCCCACTCCCTTTGGATTGTGTTTCTATGTTTCCTCAATAAAGTTGCCAGCTTGTGAGCCAGCGCAGTTAAAACAATTGGTGCTTTGTCTTTTTAGCCACTCTGAGGCGTGACTGCATCTTTATATATATATATATTTATATATACTGCCTAATTCACAATTTTTTTTTGTTAATTATAGTTTTTGTTATAACAATTGTTCGATTCGTTCAAGAGGTGTACAAATTTATAGGTAAAATCAAGTAATTTTGATTATTTTAGTTGCTGGAGAATAATTTTGATTCACTCTCTCGTTTGTCGGTTTGAATAAAATTGATCTAGGACAACATTTACAATAATAATGAATCTCGCGCACGTTACTATTGTTCATCTTTTAAAATTAACTACAATTCATTTTAGCTATTTACAATTGTGTGTGTTGTTTCTTAGTCAGATCAATCAAATATTTAGCTAAAACTCGATCCGCAACTTTACGCTTAACATACAGGAAATTGAACTAAGGAGACGTCCCGTCGTCTTCAACATTTCTTTCGCGAATAAATTATTGTGTTAAAAGTTAAGTCTAACTATGAGCGTGTCGAGGTAGGCGTAACAGTTTGTTAGTTGGATTTGTTGTTGGCTTACAAATTAAGAGCGTAGTGAGAAGGATGTGTGTGTGTTCATGTGCTATAGCCTAAGAGGTGGTTCCTAGAATAACGCTCAACTCGAGCTGTCATGACCGTTGGCCAGTTTCGAAGCCCTCTCCATGCTGGGCACCTCAATGGCTGGCGGCGGCGTGGCGCCCTTGGCCTTGGCCAGGACATCACGCTGTTCGTAGATCTCGTTGACCAGCTTCTTTACAAAAGGGTGGTTGAACTTGCCCTCGGTGGAGTCGAAGAACTCCTGGTGCTTCAATAGGCAATTGTCACGCTTCTCATACTCAAACGCCTGCATAACCATGTCCAAGCGATCCAGATCCTTGACGAACTTGCTCTCGGCACTCTGACCATGTTCATATTCCTGAAAATACATAATGTTATTAATTTGTATTTGGTATACGGGTTAAACTGAATTCTTACCTCAAACAGCTCCATAATGCGCTTGCCACGCGGCTCAATCAGTTTGCATATATCCTCCATGGCCTTAAACTCCATGGCACGCTTCTCATCCTTGGACACGCCACAGAAAGGCGTTATATCACCCACTAAGCTCTCCGCCAAATCATGGACTAACGCTAGCTCCATGCAGCGGATTTGATTTAGTCCCTCGCTGCCGTCCAACAAAAAGGTTAACATGCTCATCCGGTACATGTGTCCCGAAATCGATTCGCAATCGTTGACATCACGTAGCACCCATCCAGTGCGTTTGGTGTGCTGTATGGGAGAGGAAGGAGAATGTGGGATATTAATTAAGAGCATTTAAAATATATATTAAAGAGAGATTTAGCATTATAGTAGTAAAATATTTAATACTTGTTGTATTATCTATTAAGCGACATTTCTTCACAGAAGTTTCAGTTGCTTTTTAAGAATGGAATGAAAATGGTGGCAATAGCTTGATATTCAACAGAAAAACATACATTTAAGCTTGCATTTTCCTCAGTTATTGAAGCTACTTAAAGACACCGTTGGCCCACCTGCCACTTTGGCTAATTAAAAACATTGACAACGGGGCGACTCTGGTGACATCGTTGCCGGGTTCGCTTGCAGCACAACACATCAAGGTTGGTGGCGCCTGCCCCAGACCTTACACACTCATACCTGCCAGCGAGGGCCTGTTCTAGACTGTTGCTATTTGATCAATAAACGTTTTATTTATAGCAACCCGGCGACGAGTGTATGCACAAGGTCCAAAAGACGTTGCAAGCCATTTGCGTTTCCGTTGCCTTTCGTAAATTAAGTTTCCACCGATTCCATATATACCAAATATTATGGTTTAATTAAACGAAAAGAAGGCCTGCAGCTCTCTGGCTTTAATCATATAGCCAATAGTCCGTGACTTATCAAAGGCAATGACTGATTGGCTGAGCAGTTTGCCACACGTAATGAATTGGATACCTTATCGGGAGCGTCAAAGATTCCACAGAGTTGGTTACAACATGCATAATGATGTATATAGCAGCTAAATGTCATATCTCATATTAATAATATGGATTTGCGGGGAATCAAACATATGCATTATTGAGGTTTGTTTATTAATCGCATTGCTGATTCCATATGGCATATATATCAATATTGACTTTAACTATGGACTGATAAATGACAGCAAGAGTTGAGTTTAAGGCGCAGTAAGCCATTCGCTCATGGGTTTTATTAGAAATTCTATCGATTTGTATTTATTTGTTTGTCATATATATTTCACAATGAACTCTCTTATTTATTAAAAAAAAAAAAATTCTAGAATTCTTTCAAAAAAATGTCTATACGAGAAATCTTACCCCTTGAGGTGTACCCTCTACTTGCTTAGATAGCGTCTATATTTTGAAGGCCAAGATCAAAGTCACGCGTCGCTTTTCATTTTGCTTTTGCACGCTCTATATACAACTGTTCAGATACACACATACATATAATTGGTCAATAAAAAAATTTTAGAAAATAGCTCTGGGAACACATTTTTTTGTTGTGGTTCTCGCTTGAATCTGTTGTTGGCCATACGTCAATGGTTCGTGGGGGCTCCAAAACAAAATACAAATAACAAAATATACATTTCATTGTGCTCACGTGAGCCATTTGGAACTTTGCCTGCACTGTTTACGTATATTTGCAATTTTGTTGCAAAGATTATGGGATTTGCAAGAGAAAATAAAAGCAGAAAAGAAACTTTGAACTTGTTAATCAGCTAAAATCCATGAACAGCTGCTCAAGTTACAAGAACGATTCTCTTTCTGGTGGTTTTGTCGATAAGGAATCAAGTCCCGTGTTCTGGGCACTTTCGTTATTTTGTTGATTTGTTGAAAGTTCCAGCTTGGGCAATTATCTAATCGTAATGCTGATTGGTTTCAGAAAGTGTGCAGCCTTGACTTTGGTGCCTTTATGGCTTACATTTAGCTAAATTGAACGGTATCATTACTGATAAATTGACTGCAAATGACAAATATAATTTGTAGCAAGCGAAAAACATTATACTTATGAAACTACATACAAATGTATAAATATATATAAATAAATATAAATTTTTTGTTGGCAATCGACTATACAAATTTGTTCGAGAGGGACACACACGAGAGCGAGGCTACACTGGCATTATACAACATTTGCAAATATACAAAACAAAAGAACGCCAGAGTGTAGATATAATAGAATAGATTATACCCACACAAAGTAAATAAATAAAATCTGTGCGTTCATTTTGTTTATTTTTTTGGATTTGCTATCTAAAACTGAGTCTGAGGGATTTGAACAAATGTTTTGATAAGAGTGGCTTATGTTATGCATCCTTTTATTACTAGAAGGCTTCGAAATACGAGCAGAGATGTGATAATAATTGCTGATTAAGAAATAGCTGAATCACAATTCAAATAGAATTTTCAACTTCGTAAAAAAATAAAAAACAAATCTTATAAAACAATAATCAAAGAGCTGACATCACAAAAAGAAAAATGAAAGGTTTGTCATTGCAGAAAAAGCAATTCAAAAAATACTCAAATGACCAAATTTGATATCTGAGGTCTTTTGGTTGACTTATTTCTTGCTTAATTGTGTTAACACCTCTAGTTGAAGGCTACTTTTCGAACCTACAGAAATAAAATAATAAATAAATATTTAAACAAGCAAAGATTTAGAAAATTTAGGTGTAAGAAGCTTTTCAGGGTCATTAAACACTACGTTTCCTTTAAAAAAACAAAAATAAAAATTAATTTTTACAGATATTCCAAAAATCTCGCAAACTTTTTCAACAAATGCGTTCTGGCTATTTCGCATTAAATAAATATATAAACTAATTTTCACTATATATTTTCATGACAAAACACCCGAAAAGCAAAATCAAAACAAGTTCCTTTGGGGAAAAATCAATACAAACATATGACGCGAGAGTTCTGAGCAAAGAAGGGTGAATCTGAAGGGAAGTAGCTGGGGAACTGGTTACGTTTCGCATACCTTCAGGTTGCCAATGAGCTCCATGAACTGTAGGATCTCACCAAGGCCAGTGCTGAAGCAGGCCTTTGTACCGGCACTGGCCGATGCAGAGGCCACATCGTGACAGGAGGCACCTAGTCCAGGGGACTCCACGGCATTGTCCGCCCCGGAGGCCGTGATTTCGTCCGCCTTGTGGGCTTGCAGGGGCTCCGCCGCTAGCGATGACATGGCGAACTTGGTGGTGGTTTGCTGCTGCTGCTGTTGGGAGGACTTGGCTCGCTGTCCGCTTGTCGATTGTGTATGAATCTGACGCTGGATATCCTGGCTGCGCTGCTTCAATAGCTTTCGGGCCAGTTGGTGGGCTGATGGAAAATTATTGCCGTGGTGCGCCGACTCCAAATCCGACTCTGATTCGCAGTGACTATAACCGTCCGCGTGCGAGGGCGAATTGTGACTGTCGCTGTCGCCGAACTTCGCCTGACTAGAGAGCTGTGTTGTTGCTTTGGCTATAGCTCTAGCTGTACCTGTCGTCGCCGTGCTTGAGTTTGTGTTTGCTGCCGTCGCGTTGCCCAGCTGCCGAAGCAGCCTGTAGAGATCACTGCCTCCGCTCGGCGTAGCTGCCGCCGCTCGGACCAACTGCTGTAGTGAGAACATCGCGAGAGAGCCGAGTCGGACGTTTTAAAACCTGTACGGAAAAGAACACAGATTTACTACAGCCATTTACGATAACTCAACAAATGGAATAAATTTTAATAGTATTACTACATTTATTTTAGGAGTCACAATTGTAAATATTGTTATTATTATTAATTTATATTCAATGTGAATTATATTATATTAATTTGTTTTTAAATCTGTTTTTATTATTATTACTAATAATATTAAGATCCATTTTCTGTTCTCCATCAGAAATTTTGAAATATAATGTTCCATGAAAAACATTCTCATGAAAAGGTTATTACTTTAAAGGTTTAAATATTTATTATGATAAGTTTAAAATTTTAAGGTAGAAAACAGTACTTTAAAACTTTTTCGAAAGTTTACAAAGAACTGTTCCCACATAAACAAACAACACTGCCTTTTCCAGGGCATGGAAATATGGAGGGAATAGGCACTGAAAAAGCATGAGCGGTTGCGTATGTACCTAAAATCAGCCAGGTCCGACTAGGAGAGCACGAGTGGCTGGGAGAGAGCGAGAATGGCTCGCGCGTGATCGTTGGCTACAAAACTGTGGCCAGAGTCAAACACGTGATATGTATATGCCGTCCGCTTGCCCTGTGGGTGATAGAGAAAGAGAGGGAGAGTTGAGTTACTTTGGTTTGTCGTGAGTAATGTTTGAGAAAGAAAAACAGGAGAGTAAGATACATAATGTACCTTCGGAAAGTCAACATTTACATACTCTTAAGGTAACAAAAATAATAAAATAATATTATATTTTGGTTGCAAATATATCTACATACTTATGTACATATAAATAAGAAGCACCACTTCAAATTATGTTTATCCTATTACGAAATGAAAAATACAGCTAGTACTGAAAGAAACAAATGTTTGTTGACTATTTTATCGCATGCGATTTATAAATGCGTGAGTCATAGAAACTACAAAGTAATCACAGTTTAAGCGCTATTATAGTCAAATGACGTCAAATATTTATAGAAGTACGAGAAATAACTTTCATTACCAACGTAGGATGTAGATATGTATGTAGTATACAATAAATACTATACTAAATAAAGTACTAATTCTCGGTCTTAGTCGGGTGGTGGGTTTCCCAAGTAAAATATGAGTCATTTCTGAATTTTGGTAGTGGTGCAGTTTAAGTTTCTTGAAAGGATTAACTACATACATATGTATTTAGTTAACATAGTAGGTATTATTTTATTTGTTTCACTTTATTTAAATATAATTGTGTTAAGTGGGTTAAGTTTTATCAACACAATATAATACAAACTTGTAGTTTGACTTGTGCATTAAAATGACCGAAATCTTGTTTTCATTTCATCTGCTTAGCTCGTCTGCAATTTTGCACCCATTTGCATTAATAATTTGAGAATCTTTGATAAATTACAGCACTTCTTATTATTATAAATTAAAAACTATAACACTTCTAGTGCGTTAAGTCAGCTCTGATGCAATAGACATGTCTGAACTATACATTTTTTTTGGCGAGAACAAACGAATTTACGCGGTTAACAATTTCTTATTTATTGCGAAAAAACAGACAAGAAATACAAATACTAATACAATTGTTTGTTTTTCATTTTTGTGGGTCGTTCAAAGTGCAATTAAGAAACTGAAACAATAAAGCCGCCTTATCAGCTGTCCACACTCTTCTTTCCCAGACTCCCATATAAACATAAATGTACATTTAAGTTCAAAGCAATAGAATTTCATTGAATTTATATTAGTGTTAAATTAATGTAAGCTACATTTACATTGTTCTATTTTTTAGTTTTTATATCGTAATATACTCTGTTAATAAATTATTATCACGTATTACTATCTCTTGAAAGACAGATCAGTTAGTAATAAAATACATATAGTATATTTGTTTATATTTGATTGTAGTACGCGAATATAAAAAAAGTTTTTTTTTTATTTATTCATTAAGTTTTAAAAAAGTAATTTTCATACTTGGTTGATTATAGATAACAACACAAAATATATTACAACTTTACTGGTAGTCTTTTCCTTAGAAATGGCCACAAACTATTATTTTGAACGTAACTGTATGTCGGCTACCTTGACACCACTCTCTCTCGCTCTCGCGGTGTAAGAAGTTCCGTTCGAAATAACGGCAAATAAATAGGAAACGATTCCGACAATTTGACAGGCACTTCAAGGTGAAGGCGGCGTTGTGTGTGGGCGCGTCGTGTGGCACGTAAGCACCGCTAGTTTGATGTAATGTTGACGACTAAGAGCTCTGCCCGCCGATGGCAAACTAAAACTTTTAATTCGCGACGAAGACCGCCGGACACAACGTTTGTAATTAGGAATATAAATATCACTAAGCTAATATAGACACACAGGCACCCACACTGCACACGCGCACAACTACACAAAAGCGGCCACAAAAACAATAGAGGCGGCAGAAATAGTTAAAATTACTAACGGAATTTATGCAACACCACAACGGCGGCAGGCTGCATTCTGAGGCGATGAATATATTTGAATCCGCTCTCCCGAACTCTCTCCCACTTCCTCTCTCCCGCTACAACAAAGTTGCGCGCTCTTTTATTCAATTGTTTGCGTTTTTTCTAAAGAAATTGCACAATTGTCTTGTTTTTGGGACACAACTAGTGTGACCGCAGAGATATAAGCAATAAATTCCACAAAACGCCAGTTTTGCAAAAATACCATAACAAAACTGAGCATTTTAGGTATTAATTAATTAACTTTTTTAACTAACTTAAGTGTGTGTTTTATACACATGTATTAATTTATGAATATGATATATACTAATATATAGCCATTATTTAAAAAAAAAGCGACAAAAGTGCATTGCATAAATATGTAAAAAATACAGAATTCAAAATAGTATATTTAAGTATATATAGTATATTAAATACGGGCTGGTCCGTCAGTTTTCTCCTCCAGCACATGTTTATTATTTTTTTGTAAATATATCAGAATTAATAATGTTGGCGCCAATCAAACATTTAATGGGAAACTACCGGATAGTTTTGGCGAGCGGTTCTCCGAGGAGACAGGAACTGGTCAAAATGCTAGTAAGACCCACCATGAAGTCTAGGAATTCTAATGTTCAGTTTTATATTTCACAATTTAAGGGCCTCAACGCGGAGCTGTGTCCCTCGACTTTCGAGGAGAACCTGAATCTGGAAGACTTCAAGAAATTCTCGGATTACATTGAAGCCACAGCTCTGGGCAAAGCGGAGGAAGTCTTTTCCAGATTGAGCTCCTCGGGGGATAATAAAAATCTTATAGTCATAGCTGCGGATACGATGGTGACTCTGGGAGAGGAGATCTATGGCAAGCCCAAGGATGCCTCTGATGCTATTCGCATGCTGACAAAGTAAATACTCGGATCTTTGTAATTTTGTTAGAAATTATCACATATCTTAATATTAATTATTCATTTTTTATCACGCAGTTTGTCTGGAACCTCCAATCGCGTATTTAGTGGCGTTGTGCTGAAACATGTCAAAGGTATTCGAAAATTTACGGATACGGCGGACGTTTACTTTGGTGATTTGCTGCCAGAACAAATTCAGAGCTATGTGGACTCGGGTGATCCATTGTAAGATATAAGATATTTATCATACCAATGAGTTTAGTTATATATATTATATTTTATATCCATTCAGAGATAAAGCTGGTGCCTATGGCGTCCAGGGTCCTGGTGGCGCCCTCATCAACCGTATTGATGGTGACTTTTACTGCGTGATGGGCCTGCCACTGCATCGTCTGTGCTGTGAACTGAATAAACTGTTCCTAGAGGATCTCTCCCCATAATTGGCATGTCAACGTCGCGCCCATCACATATAAACTATCTGAAAGTTTTGCGGCAATAAGCGTCAGAGGCTACACACGCTTTGGTGATTTTAATCTTGGCTGATAAGCGGCACTGTATCTCTCTCCGCCTTTGCGTGGATTTGCTTTTTTTATGGCTCAAGTCAATTAAAAAAGGAAAATCAAATAATCGCGAGAAGAACACTAGGAGAGAGCAGAGCACAGTGGTTTAATGTTTAGTACTTTTAAATGTTAATGTTTGAGACGATTCAATTGAATTTACAATAAAATTGTAACATCTTTGTTTAAGAAAAAATCAAATTCACTTTCTTAATTATTGGTAATTAATAAGTTATTAGTTATTAAAGTGACTTATACTAAATACAAAATGTACTTTCTATTGTACATATTTTACAGGCCTTGAGGGGCAGACTCCGAGCTTGACCTGATCCTGATTTAAATATTATAATTTACTTTGAGATGCTTTTATTTGTTCATTTTTAGAATTTATATTCCAAATCCTTGATATTTTATTCAATTAAGAACGTATTCATTCATTATTCAACCGGCACACTCAACTTAAAACTTATAGTAAATGCTTTAAACCACTGTTTGCTTTGTGTGTCCCACAGCTGACTGGCCCTAATCACTCTCAATTCGTAAAAAAACCGAGCAACAAATTATTTTCAAAAGATAACACGATTATATAAAAAAAAAAATATTGTATATGTGAGAGGCGCCCTAGCGAAGAGCGATACCAGTAGACATCGAACGGTTACAAAGACCGGATCCATCATGTCCCAGCAAATCCAGCCACCCGCGATTCCCAAGACCTGCTACCAAATGTGGGGCGGCCGCTTTAGCCAGAAGCCACACGAAGCACTGGAGGCATTGAACAACAGTTTGCCATACGATTCCCGGCTGTATGCAGATGATCTGGATGCCAGCAAGGCCTACGCAGAGGCTCTCCACCGAGCCGGTCAACTGAACGAAGCCGAGGCGGATAAGCTGGTGAAGAGTCTGGAGCTATTGCGTTTCGACTGGATTGAGGGTACTGTGAAGTTCCGGCCAGGCGATGAGGATGTGCACACCGTCAACGAGCGGCTGCTGGTGGAGATCACCGGCGAACTGGGCCAGCGCCTGCACACGGGTCGGAGTCGCAACGACCAGGTGGTCACGGATATGAAGCTGTGGCTGCGCAAGGCTATCCGCGAGACCCTGGGCCGTCTGAGCCGCGTCATCGATACGGTCAGCCGGCAGGCAGAACTTCACCTGGGCGTCCTGATGCCAGGATACACGCACCTGCAGCGAGCGCAGACCGTTCAGTTCTCCCACTGGCTGCTGTCGCATGCCTTTGCCCTGCGGGAAGATGGCCTCCGGCTGGCAGAGCTTCGGGAGAGAGCCAATGTCCTGCCCCTGGGTAGCGGCGCACTGGCTGGAAATCCTCTTGGCATCGACCGCCTTTGGCTGGCCGAGCGCCTGGGCTTCTCGGGGGTGACGCCCAACAGCATGCATGCGGTAGGAGATCGCGACTTCGTAGGTGAGTCTAGGGGAGATTTGCGTGTCAAAAGATCGCTTTCTTAAGTCATTTCAAAGTCGTTGATATTGCAATTAGCGCAATTGATTTCTTATCAGTGTGCCGCCTGGAGGAGATTATTTCAAGGGGTGTCTGATAAGAAGGGCCTGGTGCCCAATATTCTGGTTTTTTTAGGGCGTATCGGTTTGAAAGAAAATTTAATTAAATGTATAGCAGCAGCCAAAGTAAAAATATGGAAAATTTGGCAATTAAGACAATTGTTAGTCCGATTTTCAAGTAAACTTTCTTGTTATAAGGTTTAAAACCCCGTTTAAAAAATGATTTCTCTTTAAGAAATAGTACCAGAATATCAATCGGTTTCCCTTTCTTTCAGTTGACTTTATTTACTGCTGCTCCTTGGTGAGCCTCCATCTGTCACGTTTGGCCGAGGATCTGATAATCTACAGCACCAAGGAGTTTGACTTCATCCGCCTGGCTGATAGCTTCTCCAGTGGCAGCAGCCTGATGCCTCAGAAGCGGAATCCCGACAGCTTGGAACTGATCCGTGGCATGTCTGGTGTGATAACCTCGAATTTAACGGGCATTATGATGACCATCAAGGGCACACCGTCCACCTACAACAAGGACCTGCAGTTTGACAAGGAGTACTGCTTCCAGTCCTTTGACAAGATCTCACAGGTGCTGGAGGTTGCTGATGGAGTCCTGCAGACGATGCAGGTGCAGCAGAATTCGATGGAAGCTGCCCTCAGCACGGATATGTTGGCCACGGATTGGGTGAGTTAAATAATCTTTGCTATAACCTTACTATGATCATAATTTGCTAAATATGTTATGCGTTCCAGGCTTACTATTTGGTGAAGAAAGGGCTACCCTTTCGACAAGCCCACCATGTCATTGGCCGTGTAGTTTCCCTGGCCGAGGAGCGTGGCGTGGATATCACCGACCTGCCGCTGGGCGAGCTGCAATCCTTCTGCCCCGCCTTCGGATCCGACATTGTCAGTGTGGCAGATTACTCGAACAACGTACAGCAGTACAATTCAATTGGTGGAACCTCAACTGCCAGCATCGTGGAGCAGCTGAGGCTGCTCAAGAAGTTCGCCAAGGATTTGCGCAAGCAGTCCTAGCTAGCAGGACCAGCGCTTTATTACGTTTGAATTTATGGTTTTTTGATTAACAAATTAAAAAGTTACATTTACAAACGGATCTCTTTGGGTGTTCTAAATGGTATAAATATGACTTCCACCACGGCCTAGTTCACGCTAGGACTCTGGGGCGTATAGGTGTAGGGTTCGTGGATTCCCTGCTCACCATTGTCCAGCTGCTGGTACCCGGTGACCGCCGAGTTCTGGGGCGGAGCCATCTTTCCGCCAGAGATGAGTACTCCAAGACTCTGCTGGAGCTGCCAGCGACGGGCCTCGCGAATGGACTTGTTGCGGCGCAGAGTCTTGGCCAACATGAAAGCGCAGAGGACGCCCAAGAGTTGGACAAAGGCCACTGTTGTGGCTCCGGTGGCGATCAGCATGGCGCTTTGCGACACAATGAAGTTCATCTTGCGGAAGCATCCATAGTTAAAGGTCTCAGTGCAGGTCACCTGGGTGTGAGTGGGATCGGTGATATCCTCTTCAAGGCTGCCACAGCAGGAGTTGGGCACAACAACGTCATCGGAGCCAAGGGTTAGGTTCTTGTTTGGACTATAGTAGTCCATCCAGTCCTCGGGCTGGTTGACTCCGCAGCACTCAAGCTGGAAAGGAAGTGAAATTAATGTTTAATATTTAACACAAATTTATTTCTAGTCAACTTACTCCAGATTGCATAAAGTCCACTCCGGCTGCCACATGGGGTTCCGTTTCGTATTCGGCCAGGGCCTGGTGCATCGTGCGCATAAGCATGCCGCGCACCTGCGACTGCATCACGAAGGCGGCAATGGCGGCGGATACCTCCAGGATGAAGACGAGGAACAGGCAAACTCCGTACTGAAAAATATAGCTTGTGAAGACATTGAAAATAATAATTTGTTAAGCTATTTTCACTCACCAAATTGATAACCATCACACTCTCCTTGACGGCTCCATAGGCTCCCAGAGTGGCCACTGCGATGAGAATGAAACCAATGGCAATTAGGAGCGCCGGAGGCGAGGAGAAGTGTCCATCGATGAACAGACTGAAGTCGCCAAAGATCGCCTGGATGGTAGTTCCCACCATGATGAGCAGGATAGCGGTCAGCTACGGGGGAAAGAGGTCATTAGGCATTGATTGTTTGCTTAAATTGCCAAATCGGATAAATGCATTGTAATTAACTTATTGTAATAGTTTAAAAAATAAATTATTTATTTGCTAACTGGCAGGGTATACAAAGGCGTGACGAATGTTGCTTCCTTACTTGTTTGTCTTGTTATCTTATCGAAATGAGTAACTTGAATACACTTTTCGGGCCAAAGCGCTGACTAAAGGCTGGTGAAATAATTTCACTAATATTTTGTATTAATATAAAAATAAGATTTAAATATTTAACTTAAATCTTAAAAATATAATAACTAGGCTAAAAATACATTAATTTTAATTCGGAAAGCTGTTCTGAGTTAGTTTTTACAAGGCTAATAAAGCTACAAACTGAATTTTAATTTATTTTCAAATTAATTTTTTGGCAATTTTTTTTTACAATTTTAACAATTTAATCCCTTAAAAATTTTGAAAAAAATTGTACATTTTAATTTTCTACCAGACATAGCTAGATCGACTCGGCTATTGATGCTGATAAAGAATTTATAAACTTTATAGGGTGGGAAATGTCTCCTTCACTGCGTTGCAAACTTCTGACTAAAATTATAATATAAAAATTATATATTATTATAGTATAAAAAGATTTACAATGGCAGTTAGATTGTAAGTCTTTTTTTAATAATTAATACAATACATGTATAGCCCTCTAAAGTGTTATCATTCTCCATCTTTTGTTTTGTTTGTTTTCAAATAAAACCAGAAGTCAGGTCAAAGCAAGGAAATTTTCGTATAGTTCTTGACCTGTTTCTCCTCATTTCCACTCTCTTTTCCGCTAATCTCCCGTGAGCGACTTACGTTGGCGCAATAACATGATTCACACACAAAAAAACCTACACTCGCCGAAAGCTGATAAGGAAATCGCTCCGTGTGATAAAAAACGAACGCGCAAAAGAGTAAAAATAAATCAATATGGCGTCGGAGTCGTGACTCACGCGGATCATTAGCAGGATCAACTCACCGCAAACATAAAGCTCACGATTATGAGCATGTATTTGGCGCACTTCATGCCCGAATTGAGCTGTAAGTCGCGGTTCGCCATTTTGCAGTTCGT
This sequence comes from Drosophila nikananu, assembly GCA_008042635.1. Taxonomy (NCBI): domain Eukaryota; kingdom Metazoa; phylum Arthropoda; class Insecta; order Diptera; family Drosophilidae; genus Drosophila; species Drosophila nikananu. The sequence goes on along the minus strand of VNJV01019064.1, from coordinate 113,913 downwards.
ATTTTCGCTCGTCGGCTGCAATGGAAGTGTAAGTGCAAATTGTTAATAACTGCCGCTTTCCGCAATATAGAGTATATAGTATATGGGGTATTATCGTTCTCCTGAAAGTGCCGCGACCGCTGACGGCAGTGAACGTACTTAAACTTTTGCTGGTCACACGTGAACTGAGTGGCAAAACGGTAAACGCAATCGAAGCACTGCGGTTCGTTCTCTCACTCTGTCGCTCTCTTTTCCCTAAGCTCTGGCAAGTGCCGTCTGGCCTTGCCACCCACTCGCCACTACACTGAAAAAAAAAATCGATCATATTCCATCGCATCTTAAATTCTATTTTTAAAAAAATAACAAAAAGGTTTTGAAATAAATTGTTTTCATTATAAAGTAATTAATTTTATGTCATTTTTTCCCAACTCTAAAGGGTATAACGAACAATTATTTAAAGCAAAATAGAACAATCCAGAATCCCCTAAAGAATTTCTTAAAATTATATTTAAGCTTATTTTTGACATTAGACATTACTAAAAAGAAATTTCGAGATACTTTGTTTTATCTGTAACTTCCAATCTCTGGAAAGCTTTCCAATGGAGGCTTATCAAAAGACGCTTATCAAACAAACTATTGTTCATAGACAAATTTCAGATAAGATAACGATTCCATTGTTTTCATTAGACAATTATTTTGCAACGGAAAGTCTAATATCGAATATTTGAGCAAATCGATGAAACTTTTACTACAATTAACACAATATTAATATTTACTGACCTCCAACGAAACTTCTTATACGTGTAATATCTAGTATTAAGGTTCAAGTTCACCTGCTAAGGCCACCTACCTCAATCGAGTATATTATCGATTTAAATTAATTTTTAACTGAGTCAACTCGTATGGCTTATCGATTTTTTAATCGCACTGCACTTCCGAATAGTTTAAATTATTCACAGGTAAACACAGGTGTGTCTACTCATGATTGTGCCAGCTTTTTTGTCTGTCTGAGCTGGAAAACAATAAATAATATGTACATAGGGCTGGTCTTGTTAAATGTGGCTAACAGCGAATTAAAAAAAATTAATTTGAATTTAATTTTTATATTTAAATATATATATGTATATATTTGATTGAAAACAACAATTGTTATACATATAATATTTTCAAAAATATGGCTTGTAACTTCCTATTATTTATATTACCTTATTTTTCGTTTAAAGGTTACAACGCATTTTTTTATTATTAAATTTCTGCTTTCTTTCACCTGTTTGCAATGCATTTAAAATTTTTAGGGCTCACTAAGATAAGATTGGATTGACAGACCCGAACCAATATCAAACCAATAAGCCAGATAAGCTGTGGGAAATAAAAGAAACAAAGCTCTTTTACGTATTTCAAAGAATAAGAAGAATCAACACGTAAGACATTTATGTACCAATATAAATATATTTTTTTTATTCATATAAGCATAAGGAAAATCCAATATAGGACTTTACAGAATCAATCAAATTTAGCTGTGTCTTAAAGGTAAATAGCCTCGGCTCATGCTGGGCCGTTCTAAAGCTCTCAGAACCGACTGCTTTCCGATTTAAATAAATCCAGTAATGCCATTACGGATCTTGATCTCACGGGCAATATAACAGGCAAAGATTACGCCGAAGAACTAAAAGGAAAAGAATGAAAGAAGGATTAGTATCATCATTTTATGTAAACGGATATTTCAATAATTTTTAGGAGTTGATTTTATGATGCACATGCCTTACAAGTATGCGGTAGGGATCAGTAAGACTCACCTGCAGGATGGCAATGACCACGCCCGCTGCTCCTAGGCTGACGGCGTGAGCGGCAATGTAGTCAGAGAAGCCATCGAGGCAGCCGTTATAGTGGCGAGTTCCCGAACTGGAATTTGAGGATAAGCAACTGAAGGTGCCCACCGTTCCCGGCGGAATGTCGCAGCAGGACAATGGCAGGTTGGTGGGTCCAAACTCTTTCTGCCAGTCCGTGTAGCTATTAACACCGCAGCAGTCAAAGTCGCGTTGCACATCATCCCAGAGTCTTGTGGTTGGAGTCTGTTCTAGGCTTTTGTAGTCGGCCATCGAGGCGAACAGCGACTTGCTGATCAGTTCGGAGGCATCGTTGCGAAGTACGTAGCCACTAATGCCAGCCGCAAGCTCCAGGATAAAGATGATGGCCAGCATAATCGAGAAGCTGAGCACCAGGCAGTAGTTCTCCTTCAAGGCACCCCAGCATCCAAAGAACGAGATCACAATGATGAACGCACCGATCACGATCAGGAAGGTGGGGATCGAGAAGAACTTGCCGGCCAGGAAGAGCTCATAGCCGGTATAGACGGCTCCAACGCCGGCTCCAACGGCGATCAGAATAATACCAGTGATCTGGAATGGGAATTGTGAGAATCATAAGGAGTTATTTTTTACATATGAGGAAAATAAAGAATTCTATTTACACTTTTCTTCTTTAGAGTAACAATTTATTAATTGCATTTTTTATTTTTCCTAATGACTTGCGTTTATTTGTACACATATTTCCAGGAATCGCCCTCATTATTGATCCATTTATCTAAATACATTTATTAGGTATTTTATTTTGACAAATCAGATAAGATATGAACTTGAACTTCTGTGGTTTCTACGTCTATTTAAATCAATGATGTTTATTTTAAGGAATTTTTAATGGTTGTCTAGCCATTTAATTTGTGATTTAATTATTTACAGTTAAATCGTTTGATTTAGCATAATGGCCAATTAAAGAAATGGAAAAAGAACAAAATATAAATGAATATAAAAATAAATATAAAAATAAATATAATTTGTATATATTTTATTGAGTCTTAGGTGCTTCCCCCATTGTACAAAAATCGCTTGCTTTATCTAATCTCCAGCTAAGCTCCATTAGAATACATTTTCGCCATGGCTATTGATGACTCATCCGAGTAACTACCATTTTGATTACTTACCAAAAAGATCAAATTAAATCCAAAGAGCGTGTATTTCACCGCATTAGCGCTGCCAGTTAGAAGCGACATCGTGTCTCTTTTATTTAAAGTCTGCAAAATAAATAGTGTTAAAGTTAATCAAAACTTCAAAATTGTAAATGCAATAAGTAGAAAAGCTGACTAACTTCTTAGGCGGACAGAAAACTAAACACAACCGGCCCGAATCGATGTCTAAAGTATAATAAAGGGGCCTGCAGGCCACCTGAAGACGAAGCCAATTCCAAACTCTTTCATTTCTAATCAACAAAAAATATATACATATATGTGTATATATTGTGTTATCAGTAAATGATATGGCACACACGGCTTTTGTTCAAGCCAAATGTGGTCAACTACCTGTGGTAGTGTTGCTGAGACCTCCGTTACAGACAAGATAAACGAATATTTTGGCACTGATTAGATAGAATCACACAAAAAATTTATTTTGCAGTTTTTTTTATGGCGCTAACAAAATAAATATTTTATTGATCGATTCAGGCTTTCCTTAAAATGCATCAAAATAAATGTTACAAATAAAAATAATAGCAACTAAAGAATAAAATGGAGCTGAAATTGGGAACTGTAATCTAGAAATTCAACACAACATTTAAGGCATATTCTTACTAACAAAAACAATACCTAAGCCAAAATAATTATAGAATTACTTTAATATTTACTGAACTGAAAGTCCTGACCACAGAATTACCAGGACTACAGCTCCTATAAATTATTGCATACTTTCTGGCGATCCAAATTGCATTTTTGCTGAAGTTGCTTTTAAATTTAAGTGTTGTTGGAGTTGAATACACATATTTTTTAACCAATTTCTCCATTTGCATAATTTACTCCTATTAATAAACCATTGCGGTCTTGAACTTTGTACTGCCTTATATGATTCATATAGATTTCTTGGTAAAAAAACAAAAAGAAATTAATTTTTTCAGATTTCAAGACTGGTGTTATCAAATTTAAAATTGATAGAAGGCACATAAACATTTTCAGCGTTGCCTTTACACTAGATTATAACTCATTGCATTGATAGGAAAGCCAAATGCCAAGGGTTCCTCTGCTTATCAGATCGGTGACTCATCCGAGTGTCATAACAATGCCATTGGTAGACCAGGTGGTCGGTTTCCTATCACTTCACGCTTGTAATCGAATCGAATCCAGCGGGTACATAATTTTGTGAAATCTCTTAAGAAATTTGTTCTCAATTTCTCGAGTTGTTAATCAATTTTCCTGAATTTTTAAACGTTTTTCTTATCGATAGAGGCCATGGGAACTGCATGGCAATTCCACTTGACTGGTCTTTTATTTACATTTCTTTTTTTTTTTTTATCAGTTATTGCTTCTTTCTACTCACGGCACAGTAAGTGGACAATTTTTAGTTTGACGTGACGGCGGTTGGACAACAACTGAGAGTCGCTTCCATTCCACGTTCGCCGGCATGCTCGCAGAGGATTATAAATACGAGCGGTGTAACCGCGTTTGTCTGCGTGAGTTTAGTGATAAAAAAAGTTAACATATATGAAGAAATAGTACTTGACTGAAAAGCTGCGAAAAAGCTTTTCCCTCAGTTAGCACTATTTCGCGAAAAGAGAGCCGACAATTGTTTTACTGCTCCAATAAGTGATTTTCATTTCTTTAGAGTACTTCAGGGATTTAAACATATTCTCATTTTAAAGTCGGATTTCGGGTAAGCTTTACTTATTTTATTTGTTTCATAATTAAATGAATCATATAAATAAAATATAATCATATAAATCAAATAGAATCATATAAATTTAATTGAAAGATCTTTGCGGTAATAATTGCTTTCAGACAAGATTTAAATTTGGATTTGGTTTATGGGGCGTATGAGTAACTTCTCTATTTCATGCTGCCTTCATATTTTTTCTATGTTACCAAAAGCCAAATTTTTAAAGTACAAAAGAAGTTATAGTTAGGAAATTTATGTGTGAAAGAAAAACATTTACAAATTTGAATAGAAAACAATGTATTTTTGTGGTTTTTTAGGGGGGAGTTGAAGTAAGCTTTATATTTAATAATAATTTTAATTTCTGTAAAACATTTTCACTGAAAAGGGAAATAGTATTTAATAAGAGGTAATAGTTGCATTTATAGATCTTCTTATGAATTTACATTCCAGACAAACTTGAAATCTAACCTTGTTACACATGGCGTATGAGTAATTTTTAAATTTTATTTATACAGAAAAATATCTCTAAACTTTTCCATATAAATAAATTTCTTAACCACAACAAATTCTTTGGCTATTTTACCTGTTACAAAAGAACACATTAAAAGACAACATAAAAATATATCATTGAAAAATGTATTAAATTTATTTTCATTCACTTTCTCTTGTCGTATACTAAATGCTATCGAAGAATATATATGAGTATCATTTGTTATTTTATAAGTTTAGTTTTTAGTTTAATTTTGGGGGAATTGCTGGCATAAATTTAATACTTGAATTTCGAGTGCAATGCCAAAGCGAGTGGGTGTGTGTGTTTGATTGTGTGTTTGATTTGTGTGGTGTAAAAATGTGTGGAAATGCGAACAGGAACTGGGAACTGGAACATTTGCATAGTCACATTTTCAAATCGATTATTAGTTGTCAATATGTTAGTGGGCTTCGTCAACATTGTGTGTAAATTGTTTGAAATTTTTTTCACAATTCCAGAAAATCTCAAAAATTACCAACAAAAGTCTCATCGCTCGCTCGCTCGTTCGTGGGTTAGTAGGTATTACAAATATAAATCGTTTAAATTAAAATGTTTATTGCTTTCAGTAGTTCGCAGGAGGAGAACCGCAACTATTTCCTATCCTTGCCGTGGCGATCTCGCTGGTGCCTGGTGCTGGCCGCTATTGTGGTGGTGGTCAGACTGTGGACATGATGTGGCTGCTGCTCCCGATGGCCATGTCCAGATCCATGATGCTTGCTGCTGCCGCCGCTGTGCTGGTGCTGGGTATGGTGGTGTCCATTCAGTGTGCTTTTACCGTGTCTGCAGAGACAGAGAATATCCTGATTAGTTCGGACTTACTGCCCGCCACTTAGGTTAATATAGTTTAATAGGTTTTCTACTGTTCTTAGGATAGTGTATATATATATTTCCAAACAATGCTACTCCACTACTACGCAGTTCCAGTTGCTAAGGAGAAAATAGAATAGAGCGAGGCTTGATGTTGATGTTGTTTGGATTTGTTTTCATTTCTTTTTTTAATACCAATTTCATGTATTGCTTCAGTTGTTGTTTTGTTTTTATAGTATATATTTTTTCTGGTTTCCAGCAACATGTTCATAGTCAGTTTTTAGAGTTGATTCTACTGATAGAGTGCGGTGTGCATGAGTTTAGTTTTAGAGTTGGGTTAATTATTGGCAAACATGCAAACAGGTCAGACAATGGTTAATATACGTTGGAAAATTAAAGTTGTTAACTATTATTTAAGTAAATCACACTACTTTAGTTCAAATATTTTAGTGATAATTGGGAAATTACAATAAAATAGTTATTCTGGCCTGCCCTTTTAATGTCCAAAACATGCGGTACAGCTTTTTGGTTAAGAGGAAATTAAAAATTTGGAAAAAACGCTTACGCTGTGAGAAGTAAAAACAGAACCAGACGGGCCCCTTTTTCTTCTTCATTTTCTTTTCTTTTTTGTTTTGTGCGAATGTAACTTGGCCGAGTATATTTTTATATTTTTTTGGTTTGTGTGCGCTCTCCGAAATAAATAATTTGTAAGGTCTAAGAATTAGTAGGGAACACAGTGATTGGGTGTGGATTTTGGTTAGGATAATAATAATGTTCGGTTTCGCATTCAAACGATTTCGTGCACTGGGGATTATTATTTATTTTTTGTGGGTGCTTGGTGCTTGGTGCCGGGCAGCCCGCGGACAGGTACTCTGTTTTTCTGTGTGTATTTTCTGGGCCCTCTGTCCAGCGCTGACTATGAACATGTGCAGATGCCAAAGGGCTGGTGCGTGGACACACTGCTGCGCACTTGCCGCATCCTCAGACGCTTCGGCCAGCCGCCCAACCTTCCACGTTCCGCCCTTTCCCTGGTTCCAGGCCAGGCGCCAGCCCCAGCTCCTCCTCCTCCTCCGCTGCCAAAAAGCAGAGCATGCTCATTGCTGAGATTGTTCTGATATGGACGCAGCTTCTTGGCCTCCTCGCTGGTGGCATACAACAGGTAATTGTCGTACACATGGCTCACGCTGGAGTTCCGCTTGGCCGGCAGGTAGGGCAGAAAGGCGAAGCTGGAGCTGGTCGACTGGGTGGCCTTGAGGGAGGGTTTCCGGCGGTGGCTGCGGTGGCACCGGAGCGTGGACTGGTTGGAGTAGCTGGGCGGAATCATTTCCAGCTTCGTGCGATACTCGTAGCTCGGTGTGGTGGCCACGGGCACGGGTATTAGGGATCGCTTGCGTTTGCTACGCGGCGGTGGCTGTGGAGGGATCTGAGGATCCATCTCCATGATTTCCGTCTCTTCAATGCTGGCATAATCCGCTTCTTTCGGGGATTCGCTGTCTTGTGTTTGGGCTAAATTCGTATTCGTTACGTATACGTACGTCAGTTCGTTGTGCTGTGTGTTCGGTGCTGTGCCTGTTGTGCTTGCTCCTACTGCTACGGATGCTGCTGCGGAGGATGATGATTTATGCACTGTGCTTTTCGATGATGATTTCAATGATTTCGATGTGGCTGAGGTGCCTGTCGTTGTGGTCGTTGTGCTGGACTTCTTGTCGTGGCTACTGGTGGTGCGACTCGATCTCGTCTTACTTGGCCGACTGCTGCCGCTCTCCCGGGTGCCCGCCGACGAGTGCTCACTGTGCCTAGAGCGACTGGAGTGACCTGTAGTTGGGGAGGATAGGAAATTAGTATTTTATTTTGATTTAAATGGGGGAACTTTTGCTAGTGGTGTACGGAAGTGTGTAATATCTTTTTGGGTGATCAAGATTGTCATTAATTTTCACAAGCTAAAATATTAAATAATATTGAAGATGCATAATGCCAATAGATTTTGTTGCACTTTAATTATTCTGGTTGTAAAAGAGAGATTCTTGCTCTCATACTCTTAGTGAAATGTGTGGGCCTTACGCATCTTATTATTAAAACGTTTTTAATATAGGAAACGGTTAAAGATATAATAAACTTTATAACTTGAATATCACTTTTGTGGTTGATCTCGTGGATATTTGTAAAATGAAGCTGTAATAATATTTGTTTAGGTTTTACTCTTTTAAACTATTTTGTGCTGGTGTTCAAGTGCTTTAAAAAATATGATTTCAATTCTGGATTGCATGGTCTAAGGGTGTTTCAAACAAAACAATGTGTGTCAGTCCCTTTAGGTAATTAAATTAATACAATATTATCCTGCTCATAACAACTTTCATTTGTGTGTTTTTGTAAGTGTTTAGTGTTTGGTTATCAAAGGATTTTGTAGTCTGATCTGAACTGAAACTCATCTGGCGAACCTAAAACGTTTGCTCAGCCTTTGCGGCTGTGTGGCACCCATAATGAGCAAGCCCAAAACCAGAAGTTCTGCAAGAGACACGGCCGAGATAACCCGGATTATCCATTTGAAATGTATTTTATATGTATTTTATATATTTTAAATTTAAATAGAAACTCTAACAACTCACCCCTGGAACGCGAGAGCTCCTCTCGGTGCTTCTCGCTGCCTCGGGAACGCTCTCGTTCCTTCTCACGCTCTCGCTGGCCGCTCTGCCGCGAGCGACTCTCGTCGGCCGTCCGGGAGGATCTCATCAGGCGGCTACCGGAAGTGGTCTTGCTTTCGCTGGAGTGCTCCACATCCCGGCTATGACCATGGCGACTGTGGTGACTATGGGAACTACGCTTCGATTCCAGGGAGGAGGAGGCGGCTGCCTGAGTGAGGCTCGTTCGCGGCTTGGAGCGCAGCTCGAGCGGCTCGTGGCGGGACTTGGACTCTCGCTTGGGTGTGCGCAGACGCAGACGCTCGGCTCGATGCTTGGTGGCCACCTGGTCATCGGAGGACCCTCCCCCATGGGTCATCGATTCCCGAGAACTGGAACGTGAGCGATCGCGCGGACAGCACTCGACGGAGGACACCGATGAGCTGCGGGCCCGCGTTGGCGAGGGCGTCGACTGCCTGGAGTTGCGACGTGCCTCCGAGGCAAAGGTGCCACGGGCCACGCCCAATGTTGGCGGCGCATAGACCTTTACCTTCTCGTCAATGGTTTCCAGGGGCTTGGCACTGCGACGCTGCAGGGAGCAGGATCGACGCCGCTGATCCTTGATGGCCGCTTCTTCGGAGAGAGCCTGGGGAAGATACAATATTAAGTTTCAAGTTTCTGGAGGCTGTTTACCTTTGCCTACCTTCAAAGCCTGATCAGCGTTGCGTGTCATTTCGCTCAGGATCTGTGCATCCCTTTGCAGGTCGCTCTTGCGCTCGTAGCTATGGGGGGATCGAGATCGCTCTGGTGAATGTGCCGGCGACTTCACCCGGAAGGTGGGTGTCATATCGATGTTGGCTATGTTCTCATAGCAGTGCTCCCCATCCTCCTCCAAGTCCAAGTCCAAGTCCAAGTCATTGTGTCCATTCTGCTGGGGACTGCTGTGTCGCAGCAAATCGGGTCGATCGCTGAGCAGCTGCCACCTGGTGGTGGTCTTTGTGGTTGTACCCTTGGTCTGTTCGTTGTGGTTTGCCTTGCTCCTGCTGGGCAGTGTCCTCCTGGGATTCGAGGAGATGGTCGAGAGTTTCGTTTGCTGCTGCTGCTGTTGCTGAACTCCGAAATAGGAGAGTTCGTGTTCGCGTAACTTGCGTGCTCCGCGTGCTTCCTTGACAATTTTCAAGGACTCGCTGCCTGATTCGTCGGGGGTTTCCACTGGGTGACTCGCTGGCTGTTGTATTTGCGGTTGTATGAATAGAGTCCTTGGCTTGGCCACGGGTATGAGCTGGCCAATACGCAGGGTTGGGGGTGTGGCCTTGGGTTTCTCCACGCGGGGAGCATGGAGTGCTATGTTCATCACATTCGATTTGGGAAGATCTGCAAAGGAAATTGTTAATAGGAAATTTAGTTATATATTTTCAAATTGCTGAAACTATAAAATCTCTATGAAATCTAACGAAATAAATGCAGCCTTAAAGCCTTCCAAGAACTCCTCTCTAACTCAACCCCCCATTTATGGAAATGCCAGCGTTACCTGCTCGCTGCAGCATCTGATCCTGTGCCTCAATCTTCCAGATTGTGCGCTTGGCCTTCAATCGACTCCAGCTGCTTGAGTACTCGCTGCCCCGGAAGGGTTCCACCGGCTGAGGTTCTGGCGAGGAACTGGCCTGAGTGCCTCCGCCACTGTCGCTGTTGTTGTCCCGGAAATACCGCTTCACCTCCTCATCCGCGCTGTCCTCCTCCTGATCCAAATCCTGGCCGTGACTCTGCTCGGCAGCATCGTACAGTCTCCGCAGCTGGGTCAACTGCTGGCTCACCGGGATCTGGGTGTTGCCCAGCAGCTTGAGGCGCGGTGGAGCCACCGGATGGTGGCGAGGCAGGGAATCGTACAGAGCGCTGCCAAAGAGATCGCTGCTCGTTATGGATGTGGTGGACACGGTGGACACAGTGGAGGGTCGACGGGACGTCGGGTAGGATCCCTCCTCCTGGTAGCTGTGGGAGCGCAGCATGGGCGTGGGCACCACAATCGTGGGCTGGGCCAGGACGGACTCAATGGAGGCTATGCTCAGGCGACGCATGGCCTCATCGAACTCGCTGGCCGAACGCATGGTCCTCATGATCAGCGACGTGGACTTCAGGCCCTCATCCAAGATGCGCTGATGCTGGCGCAGATCCTCCAACAGCAGCTCCTGGGCACTGGGACGACGCACTGGCAAGTGATGGGTCGCGGTATGTCGATGGGGGTGATCTATTGGGAAATGTGCGGAAAGTGTCGTTTGGTGGGTTGGTTCTTTCGTTCTTTTCGGTTTTAGAGCGTGGGGTTATCTTGAGTTGAGCTTAGCGAGTGGTGTTTTGTGTTAGATGTAGCATTAGATGTGGTTTAGAGAAGCGGCAGTCAGAGTTCACAACATGCATTAGGAGTATTCAAAGTATTCAAAGTACAGAGTGTAGAGGGTTCGAGTCAAGTAGAGGAGTCCAAGGCTAAGCCCAGAGATAGACTAGATCATACAACGATTTCAGTATACATACTACGCACTACAGGCATTCCCACTAACTAATAAATTAAAACAACTAATTTAATTAACTAATTTTAAGACTGATCTAGCACCCACCTGATTCTGGCCACTCCTCGGAGCCCAGGCTCACGTTGATCTTGGTGGAGTATCCATTGCCAGCGGGGGAAATCTGTTGCTGCTGCTGACGCTGCTCCACAATGCGAATGCGCTCGGCCACCGATTTGCTGGAAATCGGAGAATCACTAATGGTTTCTGTGAAAAGAAATAATAAATATTATTTAAATAGTTCCATTGATTCAAGTAATTTCTATTGAAAACCCACCATTCTCCCTAACCGAGGAGGGACTCTCTCGATCCGCTTTCATGGCTGGCACACTCCACAGCACATCGGCGCTTTCAATATTCTCGCCCAGATGATAGGGTTTCGGCTTCACAGGTTTGTTCTTCAGAATGCCACGGATATTGGACAGCTCATCTGTTTCATTATCCGTGGTGTCCACGCCACTGGTGGAGGTATAGCTGTTCCGGGACGTGGACTCCATTAGGCTAAAGCGTGGCTCATGCACTGGCTTGGGCACAGTGGTGACAGTCACCTGGGTGGCAATTCCGGGGCCAGCACCATTGCTGGAGGTCTGCAGAGAAACAAAAGTAATCTCATTAAATATATACAATTTCCAAAATTATCTTTAATTTCTCGCATTACTCACCGGCTGACTAACCACCTCGGGCGGATCCATTAGAGTGGCTCGATAGGCCACCGTGCTGGTGGCTATTGTCTTGCGGCGTTGCGAATCATCGCCAAAGTGGGTCACCTCATGGGTCTGGCTGGCGGAGCTGCTGCTGCTGCTCCCGGCACTGGCCGACTTGACCAGACTCTGCAGCGGACCGCTGGCTGTGCTGCGGCGGCGTCGTCGAAAGTTTTGCGTGGGCGGTGGCTTGCCATCGGTCTCCACGATATTGACACGACCAGATTCGGCGGCAAAGTGCACCTCTGTCTTGCAGAATTCCACACGCTTCTGGGCGTTGCCCCTCTGGAGATGACTGCTGGAGTTCGTCGTGGTCGAGGTGGTGGTGGTGGTGGAGCTGCCATTCACTTGAACCTGTGAGGTCTTGCGGACATCACGCCAGGTCTCCTCCACAGCTATGGAGTGGCGCTTGCTCAGCTCCCCTGACACTGAATCCGGAGAACTGGGTTGGGCCTGGTTGGGCTTTGCAGTTCGGCCAAAATGGATGACAGTTCCGCCATTTTGCTGCTGGGCAGCACTGCGCTCAGTGGGCGACCAGTTGCCCAGCTGCTCGCCGGATCGACCCAAGCCGCTATCCGTGGAGGCGTCCACGCGGAAAATGCTCTTGTCCTCCGGCGGCGACATCTTCTCGAAGCCGTAGGACTTGCGCCGCAGATGCCACTCACTGGAGCTGGTGTCCTTCTGCCGCTGACGGGACTCCAGGCTATGGGTATTGTGCACGGCCCGGAAGGCTGAGGGTGCCGGTAGGGGCAGGGGAGTTGTCTTCTCCACGGACACCTCCCGCACCAGGGGCTTCTTCTGGTGATAGGCCAGGAAGTCCTCCTTGTAGAGACTCTCGTCGGAGAGCTTCTTCAGCTTGCCACGAATCTCCTGCAGGGACTCGGCGGTGAGGAAGGTATTCCGCTTGGCCACCGTCGTGGGCTTGGGCGTGTTCAGAATGTTGTCCAGGGCGGCCAGGTCCACGTGGTTATTCCGCATGGCCGTGTTGAGGCGACGACCGTTCTCCAGCTCCGCTCGCAGCCGGGCCACGCTCACGGAGCTGCCGGGCAGATCTAGAGGTCGCGGCCGGGATGCCGGACTCTTGTAGTGATCTTGGGATTGAAAGGAGCGCCGCAGCTTGCTGACACGCCGCCACTCGCCCGCCGGCTGCTCGCCGGTCTCCTCGCGCTCCCAGTCGTTGCTGAGATCATCCGTGGAAATGGAGCGGGAGCGCTGGAGCAGCGTGGAGCCGAGACCAAGGGCCGACAGGGGCGGAGCGTAGACAGACTGGGACACCTGCTGGCGACGCTGATGGCGGGCGGTGAGCCTGGAAAGGAGGTTGAGAGAGGGAGCAGATGTGCCTGGTATCAGGGCCGAACGGGTAATGGCTTGAAATTTTTGTGACTTACCGCAGCTCGTCGTCGTCGTCGTCGTCATCGTTATAATGCCGGAAACTTTCCAAATCACGACGCTGCGTTGGCGTGGTCGCAGCTACGTCAGCACCACCACCAGTGCCACCACCAGTACCAGATCCGCCCACGCGACCTGGGAGTTGGCCATATAAGTCGGCCTGCTTGTTGGCCCAGGCGGATGATGATAATGACGCTGATGATGATGATGGCGGCGGCGATGATTCTGGCCCGACAATTGCATGTAGGCTTATTTTACCCGCACTCCTGTGGGTGTTGCCGCGGCTGCTCGCCTGCCCCGCTGCAGTTGTTAAGTTTGAATTGTTGCTGCTCTGGCTGGAAATGCTCGAGCTGCTTTTCTGTAAAAGGCGCAAGATTGAAAACAAAATTAAAATCGACTCAAATTCAAGCGCACAAAGAAGCGCTCTCGAGTGCGGGTGTCGCTCGTTTCGGTTATCGTTATTGATGTCACCCGGTAATTGTTATACTCCATGCCATAATATGTCTATATATATCTATATATTCCAACCAGGAATCGGTGTATCGGAGTGGGTGCATTGTTGGACAGGAACTGCTTAAGGAAGCTAAGCACTTGAGCCCCCCATTAAAGACAGACACAATACGAGCTTAGGTTTAAAGTGAGTTGTGCTTAACTATTAATAAATGGATTTCCGCATTGGCGCCGTTGGGGTACTAATATTGAAATAGATCTTGAATAAATTAATAACTAATAGAGAAGTAAAGTGACCACTAAGGGGCTTAAGTTGCTTTTATATTTAAATAAGCCAGTAACAGAAATGGTAAAGGATTGTCCTTGGGAAACAAATCAAAACTTTACTCTAACTTTACTTGATTACAAAATTGATTCCAGTAAAAACTAAATAATATAAATGCTTAAATAAACAAAAGATACTGCCACAAATATAAATAAGTATATCGTCAAAAATACTGCTATAAATATTGAAGAAATCTAAATGATCGTATTTAGAGAAGTTTTCGATAATATTGTTATGCTTCGATTGTAATAATATCGATTAAAATATCGGAAAATATCGCTTAATTTAAAACGTCGATAACATAAAAAAAAGTATTCTCTTGAATTGCACTTATTTATTATTTGTTTATCAATTATATTTCAATTGACATTTATTAAAACCTATTTTATATTTATTCCCAAAAAAGATTTCTTTGGTTTCTTTAAAACGTAATATAGATTTATCGCACATATGTATATCGAATCGGTAAATATTGAAGTATATAGACTATTGCTTATTTATTATTATTATTTTCTGATCAAAACCTCATCAGTTCTTTTCAAGAAGGAATGTTTAAAATAGATTTTTTCTTATTTATTCCAAGTTGGTATTTCTAACAAAGTATAACTATTTCTTCGACTTGAGTAGTTCTAAAAAAATATCTTTTCAACCCAAAAATTACCACATTCAAATGCCTCAAAAGAAAAACGCTTCTGTCAACTTTCTGCTAGTGAAATTCCTTCAAAAAAGAAATGTTAGTGTCAAGATTGATGGCCAGAACTGTCGGACGATGAGTGTGTGGGCGTTGATCTCGTCTCAAGACACTTTTTGGCCTGCCCAATAATTAGAGACTTTTTACTGCCTTTTCGGCCTCCCTAATGAGCGAGTCGCGTTTCGAGAGAGTTGCCAACGAAATTTCCTTTGTGGTCATGACCCAGATGTCCGGTTGAAGTGCTAAGCACCGCCTAATCGAGCGGGGGGCTATTATTAACGATTTCCATTCGATTTCGATTGAACCAGAGAGGTGACTCAAGGAGACAACCAGACAGACGGTGGTGATGTCTCTGAACCGTCTAGTCGGGCTTAAGTTTTGATCTATGGATTTTGGCCAATTGTAGAGAATTAGCAAATATATATAGGAAAATTTATTTTTGGTAGCTAGCTGATGTTCTCTAATGACACGGGTCATTAATCTAAGGCTGACTTTTATGGCAATGTCTAGAAAATCAGCTGAAATTATTACAGCTGATGAGGGCATAAATTCAATGGATATTGTGTGGGGTCTTAATGTAAAAATGTAAAAAGTTGTAAGTGAAATATTAGAAAATAAAACATAAATAGATTTATGTTTAAATTAACTATAAAAGTTTAAGCTCTTCTCTAGCAAACTTGTTGAATGTGAGTCTCCATTACATGTTTTCAGATTTTTCCCAAAGATTAAGAGCTTAACCATTTTCCCCACCCAAAACAATTGGCGACCGTTAACAACTGACCATTTTCGGTCATTGCCATGGCCATGGTCAGGAGATTACTCCTCCTAAAGAAAACCCAATAAAAAACGAGTTGGAAAAGTCGACATGGATGCATGCTAATGAGCTAACTAAGCAAAGCCAAACACACAGGGAAAAATTGTATAAATTTGAGTATATTTAAAGTGTTATATCTCTCATGCTAAACACAATTTTAAAATAAAAAAGGAAATCTATTTTATTTAAGAGAAACCCCAGTAAAAATATTAAAAACCTTAAACCTGATCTTTGCTCACATTCTTCCTGTGTGGCAAAAAGCCGCAGAGGTGGGTGAAAAATCGAGATAACCCCGACTTACCATTAGATTGCTCAATTTCAGACTCGGAGCCGTATCGAGTAACAAATTGTGGCCGACTTTGTGCAAATGCTCATCGTCTTGATCGCTCGCCTCGCCATTGATCACCACAAAATCAACATGATCGTCGATGAGCTCCCGGCTCACTGCGGATGCGGATGTGGCAGTTGCAGATTCAGAGCGGGATGCAGTTGCGGAGGCGGTACGTACGATGCCAGCATCGCTGCCGCTGAGACTGCAATCGTCGCTCAGCTCGCAAATGTCAACACCCTGGGCGATCTGGTGGGGCAGGGGACTGGGCGGTGTGCGGTGGTGGTGGGTGGTGGATGTGGTGGTGGTGGAGGTGGAGGAGGCCCAGGAGGACGAGCTCTTTTGTACTGTCTGGGTGCGGATCACCTGCATGGCGCCGTTGGCGGTGCGAGCCTTCAGCACCTCCAACTGTTTGCGCTGTGTGTGCTGTGTGCCATTCGGCTGTGAGATGTTTTGGGAGTCGGATATCTGGAGGAGAGATTGGATAAAGAGAGAGTGGGATTCAGTGGTGGCAGGAATATGAGTGGATACTTCAAAGGATGGATACACGGAATGGGTTTAATAAGAGAGGGTAACTTAGTGGTTTAGTAAGACTGATGGAGGTTTTGGGGTAACTCTCATGAACTTAAAAATAAATTCAATCAACTTTTACTATTTAATTTCTATTTCTACTTATTTATTTTTGATTTATCACCCATCTAAAGTATTAATTTCCTCTCACATCTAATTAATACATCCCATTAACACTGTTAACTGCCGTTTTATCGATTGCCTGCCTTTGGCCACATTCAAATCAAAATAAGATAAATAATGTCTTAAACAAGAAATCGCAATGTGATTGTCTAAAAACTCAGTGAGTGTGTGTGTGTTTGCGTGTGTGTACGTGGGTGTGTTCAATGTGGAGCGCAATATCGCTTTGTCGCAAAAAACGGCATACGGCCGTTGGCAACGGGGCGTATGAAAGTTGCCAGACAAAACACTTGACCGTCAAGCCCAGCCGATCCCCTACCTCCCTCCCTCACGATCTGCTTCAAAAAACTGTTAGATGCCTCTTATCTCGACAACTGGGCGTGCTGACTCGCTTACTTTGCTCTCCAGCTCGCTGGCTGCTCGCTGGCACACGTGACCAAACGCCAGCCACAAATCAAAAGACTTAGGAGAGCAACTGCAACTGCAACTGCACCCTTTTGCGGTTGTGCACTTGAAGAAATATTACATGAATTGCATAACTAAGAGAAGTGATGGATAGACTGAGAAAAAATCAAGGAAAAATGTAAACACACAAAAATATAATAAATAAATGAGTACAACCCCAGTTTTTGTACACAAAATTTATTAAAAACATTAAAAATGTTTAACATTTCAAATGAAACCTTTTTATAAATATTAAAAAAATGTTGTCTAGATAATATTAAATACATAAAATAAAGCCCTAGTTTCTAAAGTGTTTTAATAATTTAATCTTTAACATATTCCTATTTAATATTCCTTAAAATCCTAACTTCAAAGGCCAAAGCAAATGGGAAGCCTTTAAAAACCTAGTAATCCTTTTGCAATATTTACTTATATATTTTCTTTAATATAAACTACTTTTCAGAAGTTATTTCTTATATATTCTGTTTCATTTTTCCCTCTGCATTTACCTCAACAATTAGCAGATCCGTTCATTGGATCGTGCCATGACACACCATCTAAGAAAATAATAACAAAGAAATAAAACCAAAAAATAATAATACAAAACACACTCGAACTGGCCACATAGATCGATTGTGGCAATCGATTGCATTGATGATTTATAGTGCTAAAAATGCATAATATCCTCCAAAATGAAAACTTTAACCCTCGCCCGGTGTCCAGTTCGTGGCGTATTCGTGTCAATGACCAAAAGGCAGGCAGCCGCCACACATATTTGACTATGAGTCAAAGTGCAGCATTGTTTATAAAGAAAATTTGAATGGCAAAAAAAAAACAAAAACAAAAGGAAAATTTACATTGTATGCAAGTGGTGGGTTGAGTCATTTCAGGGTCTTTTAGTTTTTGATTCTGGGTTCTGGGTTCTCACTTGTGGTCTAGCACTTTGAATGCTTATGACTCTGATTCTAACTCTGTAATTAGCTTCATTAGATGGGAATGTTGTGGGGGTTGTGGCTTGAAAGTAGAGAATATAACTTAAGAAAAAGTCACTCGTAGGTAGAAATAATCAGAAATGTAAATCGCTTTAATATCTTTAGTAGTTTAATGACTTCAAAGGGTTAAAGTTTTATAGTTTCTTACATTTTCTTTTAGTTATCAGTTTGACAAATAATATTTAACTATAAAACCGCTCATAAACTCCTTATTTTTTATGTTTTCAAGGTTCTTTAGTTTATTGTCTTACATTCCTGCACCGCATTGTATTTGGGTTCAGGGTTATCCCTTCCAATGTTCTCAATCAGACAGTTTCATTTATCGACTTCAGCAGTTCTGGTTTTTTGGGGGCGGAGGCCCCTGTCCAAGTCGATTTCTGATTTCCATTCGTCCGACGTCCGTCTCCGTCTCCGCGAGCTTCCCACTTTGACCCCCGCAGGGGTCCAAACGGACAATGCATAATAATTTCAGCGGCTCCCTAAAGTAACACTCATCCTTGAGAGAGCTCGAGCTCGAGTCTGGGGACTGTGACTAAGAAAGAGTGCAGAATTGCGGGCTGGCCATAAATTATAAGCCAGGCTTCGAGGCCCCCGGGCCATGCACGTTCTGCCGGAGTTTCTCACGATCAGGGACCAAAATCAGAAGGAGAAGGCTCTCGGGGAGCACTGGAGAGACGCAGAGCTTTTCCACTTTTCCGTAATGTGTCTATTGATGACCTCTTTTTTCCTTTAGAACCCAACAACACCCAAACAAGCTGTGCTTCGTTTTTCACTCTCTTAGCATGTGTAGGCCGCCGCTCTGGTCTTGATCTTGGCCAGAGTCTCGTTCGGGCCTAATTAAGCTGTGGCCAACATCATCTGCATGGCCCGAGGGGGAGTCCCAATCAAGGCAAGACAACAGCTGGCAAAAGAAAGCCAACTACAAATGAATTATTTGGCCTGGCCGAAAATCAGCCAGCGATCAGTGTCATGAAAACATACAACCAACCAAGAGGCAGAGATTTACAGAGAGTGGGGAAATGAGAAGAAAAAAAAGGAAACTACCAAATTGAAAATGCTGAGTACGAAACCGAAAACGAACCAAAGTCAAGTTGAAGGTTCAATGAAATGCAGAGACTTGCCACGACTTCCACAGAGCCCAGCGCACTCGCATATATTATAAGCCAGCCAAAGTCGTGATGATGTTTAAGGAAGACTTTGCTTTCGGCTGGCTACACTAAGGAAAAATCTATGTAAGAGTAAGGAATTTTAATAGAAAATAAAACAAAATTCATATACCAAAGTTTATTTGGGGAAACAGCTTCTTTTTGGTTTTGAAAAGTAAAAAGCTTTAGTTTAGTTTAAGGAAAAATATCCAGCGAAGGTTGGTAATATTTTCTTTCGGTTTACGTATATGCCAAAATATTTTTGTGGCCTGAGCTTGGAACAAATTTAATGATGCTGCACCATCATCCTCATGGTCGCAGTCGTGGCTGTCTGTCTGTCTGGCCAGAAGATTGACTGTCTATCTCCCTACAACCTCTGCGAGTCTCCGAGCCTTTTGCCGCACTGTGTGTGACTTGGCCAAATGCCCCATGTCGGTGTCTATCCGCCTGCCTGCCTGGCTGCCAGTCCGACCCTCAGTCCATCCGTCCCTCAGTTCGTGGCATGCATGTCGCCTTTCCTGGCTTACAGAGATCGCCTGCCTAGACATGCCGAAGCGTTGACTCTTTTTATTTTTAGCTGGCACTGACTTTGGTACCCCTTAGCACATTGATTAAGAATAGCTTAGAAAAGGGGAATTAAATGCAATTTAAGAATTACAAAATCTACAAATAATGCCAACAAATTCCTGTAATAGTATTAAATTTAGTGAAGTTTAGTCAGCTTAATTTATTTGTATTTGAAACTAGGAAAAAGACTTCCACTGTGACACCACAGTGCCTCTTAAATTCTTCTCCTGCCTGATTTTTAAATCGTTTGGACCTTTACTTTGCCTCTCTGTGCTTTTTGAACTATAATAATATACATTTTTATATGCATTATTTCTGTCACGATCTCGTTGGCTTTATATCTCTATATAGAGGCCCGACCCAACTGCAGCGAGTAAATCATGTGTGTGGACCGGAGAGTTGATGGCCAGCGTAGAGTTCATTAGCAGCCGAGAGGAAACACTTAATTGAGGCAAGACACGTCAGTTGACATCCTCAATTAGTTGCAAGTAATTTACGTTTGGCGGCCAAGCTTCACTTGAGGAGAGCTCTTTAGGAAAAAGTAAAAATAAAAACAAAATAGTTGTAATAAAACTGCTGACCACAGGTAAATCTCCCGTCCCGAGTGGCTGCGCTGCATCCTCTCTGCGGGCAGCAAACTCCTCTATCTTCTTTCTGCTTAGACTTGTGGCAACCCAGTGACCCACAAAGGCAGCGGCAGCGGCATAAAACCGTTAGCGGCAACATTGTGGCAACATGGCCAGAGACCCCAACAGCGATGCAACCAATGCACGGAGAGAAATAAAACGTGTTCGAAGGGGTATAACCAATGAAAAGAATTAATGAAGAAGAAGTAAATAAGGTTTGCCTTAGCGCAGGTTTGCTTAAGGAGAACACTTCTTTGAAGACAAAGCTTGCCGAAGCTTATAAAGTGAACCTAAAGGCACTCTTGTTCTTATTAAACTTCTTGTTTCAATCTTACGAATTTTATATATTATTATTTATAAGAAGAAAGGTTTCCAGATTAAAAATACTTAAATATCAATTTCTTTGTGTGCTGCAAATAATTCAAAAGCCGCGACTGCGCTTGTAAATGTAAATTTCTGTTTTGCGTTTCTTTGCTGTTAGCAGCCGCCATCCATAATGCTAATGAAGAAGTTGTCAGGGATCTATCCGTCGGTTTGCCTAACGGTTTGCCTGGGTGCGTCTACGAGCTGCTCTGTGATCCTCAGCAATGTTTAGCTCTGCTCTACTCTACTCTACTCTCCTCTGTTTCCCATCGATTGGTTATTGCCAAATTGATTTCCCTGCGATTTGTGGCGGCAGTGGCTGCCTTTGACTTTGTCTTTGTCGGCAAAAAGCGCGCCTCGGACGAACAGCGGGACAGCGGTGATATAAATCCCGGACTTGGCCATCAAATCGAGTCGAGTTGAACGCTTTAAACTGAAACTGATGGGGACCAGGGATCAGAGATGGCCATTATGTGGGTATTATAGATATTCAGGGTATTTAATGGGGTTTTATTTGTGCTTTTTAAAAAGGAATAAATCCAAGATTAAATAGAATACGAGATCTTGAGAGGTATACTTAATAAGATAATCTAAACGAAATTGAATACCTTGCAGTTTCTGAGCATTCTAGTTAAATTTGAAGACTGTTTATTTAGTTTGAATATATTTTCCTGATACCTATTACTAGTATTATATATTTAAAATAAATGTACAAATCATTTTCATAGCAGAAAGTCATAGTTTTAACTTTGCCACCTCTTTTTTCCCCATCCCTGACTAGGACCTGGTGTATTCTTTCGTCTGATCATTGCCCGTCGATGGTATCGATGGCATCTCGCGATGGCTTCCCTGGTGCACCCCGACCCCTGCCACGACGCTTTCATCTTTTGGCCAAGCTCCTCTCTCGGCTTTTTGGCATCGTCAGCCGCGGTGGCAACAAAGTTCAATCGCGATAAGATACAAAGTCAGCGGAATGAAACAACTTTCAGTGGTATTTTTTCTGGGGTTTCTCCACTGAATACCCTGCAGCCATAAAAGTATGACTGAAAAAGGGCATATCCATATTGATCGGGTGAATGTAACAGCCGGTCATTAAATGATCTCGAATTTAGCTCCAGGAAGGAATGCATTTCAAATGTCAGACGATCAATAAAGTTGTTATTTTTGGAAAGAAATTGCCTTTGAAGACTGTTTTTAAACAGCCAAAATAAGTTAAGGAAGAAATAACTTAACTAAAACCTTATTCAAAGTGTTTTAAAATGTATTTTTGAATCCCATAAACTTTATTCATTTCCCAACACCCTACAATTATTTCACTTACACATTCCTAAGGTCAATACTCTTCAAATATTTCATCATATGATATCATCGACATCGGGCAATAGGATATTCTATTGTTTCATAAGCCGATCAGCGTTCAGCGAAATAAAAAATCACTTAATTATTTGGATCAATCTCTTCAGAGTTCGAGTGCCGCCAATACCAAGGCAATGATGTCATTGCATTTGATGGACGTTTCGGGTGAGAATACCAGCGAGTAGCTAGAGTATCTCGTAGTCCAGATCTGGCCAAGTATGTGGCCACGAACTAAGCCAAGATCGAGATTCTATTTGGTTCTGGGCCGTGGCACTTGAGGCGCGAACTCGCAACTTGACCACACACTCGTGATGGGGCATCATGATGATGATGATGATGATGATGCTGACGGCTGATGAACAAGCATAAAATTAACGACGGGCCCTGGAGTGCTGATTTTACCATCCCCGCCGAAAGCAGTTATAATTAACCAACAAATTCTAGAGCAATTCATGGCTCAAAGACAAGTGAAATCTAGAGAAGAGCTGGGAATTAATTAAAGCCAGCGAAGCCCCTGGGCGAGAAGTGATATATCACAATGGAAACGAATCATTCGCCTATAACCGAAATCTCTCCGCTAGGAAATTGATTGGTAAGTGGCACAGCGTGTGCAACTGCGTTGAAATTTTTCTCATTTTGCTGTTGTATTTATTTATTTATTTTTCTCCCCGTTTAATTTGTGGCCAAGCAGCAATTCGGACGCGCAAACCAACTTATCACAATCACTGGGTGTGCGTGTGACCTGTTAATTATGGTTGAGTAAAAGCGGTCAACACACATAGCTCCTCGATTCGATGAGAGAATCTGCTGCCTGACACACAAAGCCAAAGCCGAGTTCTCAAGCAATTAACTTGGCAATGCGTAGTTGGCTTTCCGTTCTGGCCAAATTATTAGAAGCCACAAGACTTGGGTATTTATGTTGGATTTAATGGCAGTTCAACTATTTAAAAGAGTGGCTTTTAATTTCCTTTAACTGTTCCTTGTTGTTACTAGATTATTTTTAGATATTCTCCTGTTTCCATAGAGCTAATCCTGGCTATTCAACTAAATAAACTATTAACTGATTAAAATCAGAGAGCAAGGAAACCGAAACCAGTAATCAAGCCACAGTTTGCCGCAGCCTTCGCTAAACTAGTGAACGCCTTCCCATTTAGAGAGTCCAGACTTCTCCGGCGGACCTTTCAATTTCATTTAAAATACGATGGACAAACACAGAGCCCAGCAATTAGGTCTAGACCGGAGTTGAGCCATGGAGTTGGAGCCGCAGCTTCCATCAATCAGAGCCAAAAGTAATGGCTTTGTGGCTTTGGGGCTCTGTAACTTAGGGATGTGTGCGGATGTCGTGAGTGACTACTGTTTTTCTTAAAGACAAGTGAAGCTTATCAAATACAAAAGAAATATTTGTTTTACTGTTGCCATTTCCAGGGAGAGAATTAATGGAATTTTTTAAGCCTGGGCTTTGCCTCACGCTGCCATCTTCATGGGAGAACGAAACTCACCTTGCCATAGCTGTTCAGCGGTCCGTTTACCCAGCGGTCTGCCTCGAGGCGTCCGCTGAAGAGGGCTCCGGTATTGGGATCGATGCGTTGCCATTCACGCACCTCGCGCTGAAAGGGGGATCTGGAGCCACTTCCAGTGGTGGCTACTCCTCCTCCTGCCGCCTGCAGCTGATGATGATGATGATGATGATGGTGATGGCTCTGACTGTGATTGTTTGTTGTGGCCACTTCCATGTTGGGCTGGCTGGCTAGCTGCAGCTGCTGGAGCTACTGGTGTGCGCTTTTAATTTGCACGCTCGATGCACTCGAGCTGCTTCTTCGCTTCGCTGTCTCCTCTCCAAAAGATCGGGAGGCTGCTGCACTTCTGCTGCTGCCGGCTGCTCGCCTATTTCAAATTATTATTTATTGTTATTATGCTACCGTCTACTACGGCTGCTGCTCCGCTTCGCTCTGTTCGCTCTGTTCGCTTTACGTTTTGGCTAAATTAATGGCAACTTTAATTTATTATCATAATAATAATTTTCTAGCTATTCTAGAGCCCAGCTACTGTGTGCGCCTCCTGGGACACCACACCCCCAAGTATAATTTCCTTGGCTTTTCCTATACCCTCTACGCTTTGCTGGTTAGTTTTGCTTTCACGGTCTAATTTGAGACGACTTCGCGGTATGCTTTTCTGTGTGCTGGAGCTGTGCTGTGCTGGGCTGGAATGACAAGAGCAGAGTTGAAAGAAATTTCGTTAGTTAATTATGTTGCAAAGTGTGAAAAAAAATATATATATATGTTTCCCTAGGCCTGGTATATTTTTGCTGATGCGTGGCGGAAGCAAAAGTGCTTTGAACTGGCTTTTGGAGGCGCTCCCAAGCCGAAGCGGATTTCTAATTAAATTTGCGGCCAACGTCCAGCGGATATGAGACGTGGAGACTGGGAGACTGGGCAGAGAGTCGCGGATTCTTTGATTGTCAGCGGATGTCACAGTCTATTTCCGCCTCAGAAACCCCGACACATGTGCTGTGTCCACTTGTTTCTCTTCATTTTTTTAGTTTAATTTAATTTAATCTTCTGTTGCGCTATTATTTCAGGTAGTCGTCCGAAACTTTGCTTCTTCAATGCGTGCCTATTTTTTTGTTGTTTGTCGTCATATGTCAGAAACATCATTTGTAATTGTCAGAGTTATGCAAGCACTTCATTTATTTCGGGGCACAGTGGTAGGTCTTTGGCTTAAAGGTTAAAAACTTGAGGAGTTATTAGTTCAAATTAATGATGGGAGTATTGGTTAATATCTAAAATGAGCAGCATAAAGTATTATAACATTTATATATTAAACAACAACTCAAATGATCTTTGATGAAGCAATGGTTGTGTCTGTTTCATGAAATCTAGCTTGAAATTAATGTATTTTGTAACTTGATTAGTTTATAGGTGGAAATCTCAGTGTAAATTCCTAACAAAAAGTGAAACATTTAATACCAAAGAATGCCTTTCGACCCACTGTTGCACCCATTAAAGCTGTCCAAATAAGTGCCGGTCGGCATTAACACTGAAATGCTTGCCTTGTCTTGCGGATCGGGAAAAATAAAACGCTGAAAGACAGCACTAAAAAATGAATTTAGCACAAGCCGGGAGACCCGAAGAGAGCCCCAAGTCGAAAGCAGACCAGCGGATGCAGTACACCCCCCTGATCGATGCTGGGGAGAAAAGCAATTTTGCTGAATATTTTATGCCGACCGCTAAATAGTAACTGTTACTAAGTTTTCCGCAGCCAAGCTGCTCAGGCATTAACTTCCTCATATGCGGGGAGAGCAGCAGCCAGTGGAAACCCGTTTTCCCCGTTGAACTTGCACCAGTTATGAGTTTTTAGTTTTTGGTTTTTGGTTTCGGTTTTGGCTTTGGCTTTGGCTGAGTGCCTTAGCACTTTGGCTAGAAATAAAAGTGGCTAGCAAAATTGTTGGTGCACTCTTTATATCCTCGGCACGCAGACATACTCCACATTCACAAATTGGATATGTATTTTGGACGCGTTTTGCCGGTTTTGTGTGACTTTGCTCTTTTTTTTTTGTATCTTTCTTTATTTTCGCTTACACATCACAGTGTGTGCGCTAGTTGATTGCGTTAATTAAAAATTAATTAGCCGTAATTTAGTGTAATTAAGCGTTGGTATAAATTTAATGACATGGTGGAGGGCGCCGCGCGGGCCATGGAGGGTGAGCATTGCCAATTTATTTTATGCCAACCTATCGCTTGATTTATACTTTTTCAGTGATTGTGGCCAAAAGGTTATGCTGATTTTGCAAATAAAAAATAAACAAATTGAATGCATTATAGCCTAAGGGGAGGGAATTTAAATAATGAGGCGACAAAACTTGTTGCTTAAGTTTTCTGATTGCTTACGGAAAGGAAGTTGAAGTATAAAATTTGTTAAACTATTTTGAAAGTTTTCAGTGGTCAATTTATTTGTAATTAGAGATTATTATTTCGTAAATAGCTATTAAAAATGCACTACTATTCTTTATTTTCCTAAGACCATTCTTAGAAAACGATTTTAAAATTTGCACAAGTTTGTTGCCTAAGTCTTTTGTTTTGGCCGTTAGTAAAATACATTTTTAATGCAGTTTAAGGGTAATTTTAAATATTATTGTAATCTTTTTCAAATAGAATTTTATCTCTCTAAAGTGTAATCCCAAAACTACTCTTTTCATTCGATTTTTCTCCATTTACAGCCCAACGGAAAACTAACCACAAAAATACAATTTTCAACTTGAGTCGTTCAAGTCTACTTGGTGGCTTTAAGGCGAACCTTATTCGCCATAGCAACAATAACCAGCGACAATGAAGGTCAGTGCAATTATTATTTGTATAATAACAAATTTTTTTTACAGTTTGGCTGTCACCCAACCGCAGTAAGGAAATACCTACAACGGTTATTTCTGTAACAATAATTGTCCAAAACGAAAGTCATTTTTTCTGAGGAGCTTTGTGCTGCGGTTCAATTCCAGTTATTTACATATCCCATCGACGCGTAATTCGCCATCAAATCTGTGCTTGTTTATTTTCGAAGCATTTCGAGTGCTCCTATGTAGGTTAATCCCCCATCTTGGTTTTATGTTACATTTTTTGTTCAACCCCCACAGCTTGATTGATTTGCCATTTGTTTAAAAATAGTACATAAATGCGTGGGACTGGGGGAAAACACACACAGTTGAGTATTTATAAAACTGAAATACATATGTGAGAATGTGTGAGAGAGATACAATATTTCAGTTAAATAATTTCAGCAAAAGTGTGAACTTTTTGTGAAATTGCAACGCGTGCGCAGACCACGAAAATCGTGCAACAATTGACCGATATGCAAATCGTTCTTGTTATTTCAGAGACAGACCATGGGACACACTGACAGACAGTTAAGCTAATTTGCATAATTGGCTCGCATTCGCGTGTTTTCGTGTGTTCTAATTTGAATTTGATATGTGCGACACCAAAACAGAAGCAGCACACACAAGACATGGACTTGGACTTGGAATTGGATAGCAAGTGTGAACAGAAAAGTTGGCACAACGATAAATTGTGAGTTTTATTTTCAGGGGAAATCAGCCTAACAAATTATTAAAGACAGCCGAAGAGTGCGGAATTGCATTGAGCCAAATTTATTGACATAACCTTTACTTGAGTTGTTTTTTTGGGACTCATTGAACTCCTTGTGAGATTAACTTATTTGTGGTTCTCTTTAAGACTTTTTTCAATTAAATATTTCCTCCCTTGTTCTCTGCCTTTGCCATATTTTATTTTCATTGATTCTGACTCTTATAATTATTTATCTACCTTTTCCTTTCAACATTAATCTTCAAACTCACGATTTGTGTGTGTTTCTCAATCTGGTTTTGATGTTTGGCTTTGGCTTTTCAACAGAAACAATCATATTTATTTCTTTTGCGTTGCTACAATTCAATTATGGGCACATGAAAAAAAATGCTGATTACCACAACAATTGAACAGCAACGCCTCTATGTGTCTATTGATATATTTAACCATAAATATATCTATCTACATATGAAAGAAAACCACAATCGGGGCTGGCTTCCGTCATTTTATACTTGGGGCTGGGTTTTGGTACTTAAGTTCTCGTTCTTTATGATTGAATGTGGCTGTGGAAAATAATTCATTTTTAATATATGATACATATATATGTATTTTGTAGATTTGTTAATTCGATGCTGATCTTGGCTGCCGTTTAGCAGCCGTTATTAGTCACACACGCAGAGGAAAAAGTAATCTTGGTTTCTTTGTTTTGACTTCCGTGTGAGAGACCAGTGCGCAAATCGGTTAATTATATAGTCGGTGGAATAATGTAACGAGTCGGGGGACTAATCAGCAGCACCCGCACTTGCTATTGCCTTAGAGGGCACACACGAGTGTGTCTACTTAATTAGGCAAATGAGCCAATTGACGGTAGTAATAGTGTTGACATTTGTGAGGAATTGAAAGATATAGAAAATATGATTTGTAAATTATTATTTGCTCTCTCTACAAAATTATATAATTTCTATAAAGAGAGGGGCTGCCAGCTCTAAGCCATTTACACTCTGCCCACGAAACAGGTAATGGTTGCTGTACAGTGTTTTATGATAAATATACTTGTTCCGTCCAATGAAAATTGTAATTTTATGATTTCCTGCTGAACAGCGCCCACAAGCAGATGTTGCCAAGGGGAACAATTTTCCGCTATCTGCACTCTCACAGTGCGTATGCGTAATATGCATATGCGGCGTATGCGTAATATGCCATTTTATACCCATCTTGTGTAACATCTTTTCGCCCAGCTAATTTTGGGAAAGTTTCCAGTGGGATTTTGTCTGATTTTTGTTTGTTAATTTATGCCCCGTTAGTTTTGACACTTGCACTGTCATTTTATTGGCCAAAAAAATAATATTTATGTTTTAAATTAACAAGTTTAGCAAAGAGAAGCAGTGTTTGCTTTGTTTGACTAGAAGATAAAAACGTATTACATTTCTTGGTGAAATTTGCATAATACCTAAAACATGAGTCACTGCTTTACAACTCTTTACATTTTCAAGTTCTTCTCATAAACTCTGTACCTGGAAACCAAATAAATTGAGTTGCATGTGGCGGCGCCTGCAATTGTCAGTCCACATTTGCAACTGGCCGCCCTCACAGCGGCGGTTCGCCCCGAAAGTGAAACAAGCCAATAAATAAAGCCAACATCCAGGGTTTATCAGACTTGAAAAATCAAACCGCAAATCGTACGTACCGGTATGCATAGGTCCCCTGGTCCGCCCTTCTTTTTCTCACTCCCACGTGCATTTCCAGCTCGAATGTGACAAAATAAATGAGCCGTTTGGCAAGAGAGAAAAAGCGAAACGAAATCAGGAACTGCATATTAAATGAAGCGTAACGACTACGACGGGAAAGAGGTTACCGCTCAGGAGACCCAGGGAATGGGTTATTATATTTCGGGGAAACAGAGACGGAACCCTGAAGGGCTTAAAGTTAATTACAAGCGACGCCTACAAGGGTAACGTCTGTGTGGCCTCTCGGCCTGCGGCTCAGTTTTTTGTATAATATATATTTTTTCCCCCTTAAGTGAAATATGAGCTGTTAACTTTATTTCGTATTTTTAGCGGAATTTTTCATGGCTCTGCGCTGAAGCATAATTTCAACATTGTTCAACACTTTTACTTTTTGGTGTTTCAGTTTTTTGTTTTTTGCAGTAAGAAATTATGATTTACATAATAATTTGGCGCTATTTGCTGATTGATTTGTGCTGCTTGTCGCTCATTTCTTGTCGCTGGCTAATCTTTAGCCTTGAACACCTCGAACAAGCTCTGAGCGCGCGCATTTGTCGCCTTCGTCGTCTTTTGTCTGCGGCATTAATTGGCTTCGATTTTGTTATTTTTTGGCAAGAGAAGGTAAGGAAAAACATGCAAACTGTGGCCATAGATGCCGAAAAAGAAAGAGGAAACAATGAAAGAGTTGAAATATTTGCATGTGAAGTTGGCGATGCCGCGATAAATTGACATGGGTGGTGTGCGAATTTTGTTTGCCGATTAAGATGGATGGAGCTTTCATTTACATAAATGGCATTGAACAAGGTGAAAGACTCCCGCTGGCGGAACACCCACGGTTAATAGAATTAATGAAGGAATAATAAGAGTGTAAGTTATATAGTTAAAAGGTTTATTTAAGAATTGGATGTATTTTTTGATGGGAAAATACTATTTGGTATTGCTTATGGAGAACTTTTATATAAATACCTTAAAATTCTTTGAATAAAATGCATTTTAATCCCCAATATCTACCATCTAAAGTGTTTTAATTTTGAGTCGAAGCTAAAGTAAGTTTAGAGATGGCCAAAAATATTGATATAAATCGATACTTTCAATGTGGCAATATAGCGGACAAACTTCTATGTCAGATTCAACTGTTGTTTTCGGTTATAATTATAAAATGGTCATACAAAATTTAGCTTTAATGAATAAAATAGTTCCAATAAATAAAGAAAAAGCTTAACAATATGTTTACGATAATATCGATACATCTTCGATTTTTAAAATCTCGATATGTAAAGCTTAGGGATATTTTCGATAATAAAAAGCCTGATGTTGTTATGTATATAGCATACCTGACTTTTCCTACCAATAACAATACAATTTTTAATAATTAAAGATCACTATATGTCGTGAACACAGAACTTTCTTTCCCCCAATTGTGCCTTTTCAATGTCATTACTGTAATTATATAGCCAAGTAGTATATATTGTACATATATCTAAAGCACCCACGAAATACCGAAGACAAGACAACTTTCACCCACAAACAGCTGGCAGCAGCTGCCACCAGATACAGATACAATTTTTTGCTACTGCTGCTGCTGTGAGAAATCTCAGACATTTCTCTTGATCTCAGTTCACTTTATTTTGCACCACTTTATGACACATTCTTCAGGGGCAGCTTTTCTCAACTGTCAATACAACGTACAATGGGTGCCGTAGAAAGCAAAAGCGAACAGTACTTTTGGCAGTAGAATGGCATTGCTCTTGTGACCGTAATTATATGCAAGGTAAAGTACTTATTGCCGGAAGAAAGTCACAACAACAAAACAAAAAAAAAAGGGGAAAGATTTGTCAGGCGTGACAGCAATAATATGAGAAAAGCAGATAAAAATACAGGCAAACTAGAGGATTCTTTTGGGAAAACAAACACACACAATGGGAAGGGGAAAGTGTAGAGCGGCGCCGGAATTCTGACTTGACTAATTTCATGCAACAGAAGCAGTTTATGGCCTATTAGATATGCAAATTGAACACGATTCGCAATCAGCCTTATCACATAAATTATTTAACAAGTCGCGCTGTTCGTCTTTATGCCCAACTTGGCCTGGCTTTGGTGTGTTTTGTTTGCTCTGTCATTGCCATATATGTGAATGGTTGGTTTGTTGGTTGTACAACAACCTAGCTTATCTGCTCGGACCTTTTCTGATAGTTTCAAATATTTTCAGTACTTGATGCCGCGATGAGTACGTCATTGAACTTGACTTTGAAGGCGTTCCACTTTATAAATACCATGTTTAGCTATAGATCTTCAGCTTTTAGCTGCATCCCCGCCTGCGTGATGTGACGCCGAGCGTCATCCGGAGACGTTGGAATCACATCTGGCTGGCCTGGGGGAAACCAGTTTCCCAAAGAGTCCAACTGATGGTCGCGGGTTAAAAATTAAACTTAATTTTATACCTAGCTCTACACTCGGCTGATCAGTGGCGTGTGGGGGCGTCAGACAGAACTGGGGGCAAAGAGTTTGCCCCGACTCGCATCAATATGCTAATTAAAACTGGAAACTGGAAATCATCCAGCGACAGAGACAAATAAAATGTGATATTTTTTATATTTTGCGTCTTGTCATGAAATTTCCCCGTCGACCCAGTTGAGGGTGCCCCCACCCCCCTATTGAGTCACAGTGATTTGGTTCTTTATTTTTGGTTTTACAACTTTCATGGGCTCATTTTAACAAGTTCGCTGTCTGAGTCTTTTGTTTTTTTGCTTACTGAGAACTGGATGGAAAAATCCTCCGAAATGACTTGTTAAAACAGCCAACCAAAAAATATTATAATTTGCCGTTAGCAATTTGGGTGAAATTACACAACTTAACGGTTAATTTCGTATAGTCTTTATTTTTGACTTTGCGTAATTTGTGCTTTTTTGTTTGTGTCGGAACAAAAAGGGCAACCAAACTGGCTGCACTTTTGATGAAAGAGGGAAATAAAAAACAGTAACAGAAAAACACACAGAAAAGCCGACGGAGCCAAATAAAAGACAAAACGGTCGGGCAATTCGTCAGTCTGACAGGCTTTTGACAGCTGAAATGCTTTTGAGGGAATTTCGCTTCGCTCTTTGTTCATTCTTTGTCTTGGCCGAAACGCAAAGAAACAGAAACCAAAAACAACGAATGAGAAAAATAATTTCAATTTTCATTATTTATTTATTTAGCTCTTGGACTTTGTTGTTTCACAGTTGCATGCGGAAATAATTGAGATAATCGATGACAGGCAGCTACATTTCTACGTTGCTGGAATAAAGTAAATGAGAATAAATAACAAAATAAAGTATATTTCAGGTAAAATAAATCTTATTTAAGTTTTCTGCCTACTTCCTTTAAATTTATAACCTTTTTTTTATAGGAATCACTGATCTTATTAGGTCTTTAAAACCGCTTAATGCCCAGTTCCGATTCCACTCTTTCTCTCTTTCTCTTTTTTTGGCTAATTTCCATATTGATTGTTCATCACTCTGGTTGACTTTTTCGTCTCTTTTTTTTGCAAATTCCCCGTTAAGTAATGAAACGTTGACCCGTAGAACTTGTTTCCGATCCGATCTACGATTGAGTAAGGTTAGGTTGAACTCCAATGGCTTTCTGATGGATGTCAGTCAATGAACGAGAGCTTAAGATCGGATTTCCTCAGAGTTCTATCATAATCCCGTTGCGTGGGCGATGACAAACTTTTTTGGGGGCACACACGTGTGTCCCAAACCCCTTGGAGATCAAGCGAAAAACTACTTTTTGGAGTGCGAGCATGTCGCCAAATTGCGTCATTCGGATCATTCCGCATGGCTTGCCGCACGCTGGCCATTAAACTGCAGTTTATGGGTCTGTGACAGCATATGGTAAACCATATCAAGAAACTGGAGCCAAAATTCCAAGCCAAACTCCAAGCGTCCCATGATGGACCCAAAAACTGCATAGAATTCTATGCTGAGAGCTAAATTCTCTTTACAGTGTTGCCAGTTCTTTGGCCAACACACCAAATGGATTGTGATTCAGCCATTTGATTAGCGCTGACACTTTGCCCATAAATAACCAGGTAAAACATGTGCCCCCAAAGGCATAGCTGCTGCCATAGGACCATAGGACTTCCCAATCGGAGGAGTCCAATGCGCCCCTGACACGCAAAAGTACTTAACAATGACCAAAGTGTACTTAAAAGGCTAAAAATGGTCAATACTGCAACAGCGACAAACTTGAAATGGCAGAAAACAGACAGCAGCCAGCACACAACAGGGCAACAACTAACAAGCTCCCAAGCCTCTTAGAGTAGCCTTTCGGGCCAAAAGACAAAAGGATGCCTCCTCCCCACCTTGTATTTTTTCTCAGCTGCTTAGAATCATCGGCAGCCACTAGCAGGAAATGGGCTGCAGCTCCTTTTAAAGCTAACCAAGGCCTTAAACAAACAGCCATTGGGACTTGGACTCGGACTTGGACTCAAACTCGCCTCTTGGCCAGAACAGAACCTGTGGTTGAGGTGGAGGAGTAAGAGGAGGAGGAAGGCGGCCTGGTCGAGTCCTCCTAAGTGCTGCAGCTTGTTAGGGCCAAAAACTCCTCGTCTCTTACAGCCATCTATAGCCTTCTCTGTCTCGCTGTGTGAGAAATCATTTCAAGGTGTCTTCGGAATGATTCGATTGCTTGGTTTTCAAAGGGGTATATAGGCTGGGACTTTATTTTAAATATAAGAGAAACCAATTGATATAGTTTTAGTGAGTTCTTTGACTAACTAGCCTTCAAAAAGTATTTTTAGCAGCAATATTATAGAATTTATATACCCCAAAACTGGGTTACCTTCATCTCAAATCCCATATACCTCTCCTTAAGCAAATTCCAGGTCATCTCCTTACCCAAACCCTCAACGGAATCACTTCAAAGTCTATTTCTTTCCTGTTGCCTTCTTGAGCTGCTGCTGCGTTGCTTGGTTCCTTTTGTGGTTGTCTTTAAAAATAGTTTATCGCCCGATCGCGCATTTATTTCGTTTGTCTCTGTCGAAGTGTTGCCCTAACCCAGCTGCCTGCTCCTCGCTCCCTCGAGGCCCCCCTGCAGATGCCAAAGTTAGTGCTGTCAAGATAGCAAAAAGGAAATCAATGCAGCAGCAGCAGCTAAGGGCCCAGCTTTGCTGTGTGAGCTACATGATAAATGCAACAATACTACATACTACACAACCGACAGGCAACAGCTGTGCCAACAGGCAAAGTGTCCAAGAAACAGGAAATGAAAACCGGGGGCCCGCCTCCTGCAATCCCCCTTTTTTGGTAAAGAAAAACTGCAAGCGGAAAAAATATTCTAAATTGCTGATTAACACGACGGCGGCTTGCAAAATTTTACTTTCAGACTTTTGAACATAATGAGATGTTTTTGTGCAATGCTTTTGGCCAGTACTGGGCTTTAAAAGGCAAAACTGGCAAGACGATGACTTTGGGGTTTTCCCTGAGACTTCCTTTTGGTTAAGTATTTCACAGAAAACTAATAGAAAATTGTTGTAACAAGTTTGAGGGAGTCTTTTGAATACTGAAATTTAAAAGTTGGAATTGGAAAATTTAAAAAATTTTAAACGTAAATAAATACATCTTGAAAGATCAATTATCATTATACGTTTATATTATGTACAATTATTATTATAGAAATTAAATATAAGGTGCGGTTTACATAGAAAAATACCCATATTAATGAACATTCATACATTCATACATTGAAGTAATAATTTAAGTAATGTTTAGTTAAAGTAGAAAGGTCCCTAAACCAAAGATTAAGCTACTTTTTAACTCCATTAATATGTATGGGAAATTTGTTGTCTTCATAAATATAGTGCAATTCTTATTAATTTTTTCTAAGTAAACGTCTCTTCATTTTTATTTAATTTAATAGTTAATGCCACACTTGCGAAATAGCTTAATTAAAAAATTGTTAGGCGACGAAAACTATAACCATTCTTCATGGAAATCTCCAGTGGGAATCTGCACACTCCAACTCCGCCTTGTGGGACCTTTTCCAAACCCATCTTCTTTTATTGAGGCTTTCGCTTTGGTCGATTTATCACCTAAGACAACACTCAATCACACCGCATCACGTCTAGCCCCAAAATGAGAGCGCCTCGCATAAAAGATTCAATCCGCACGGAGACCTCTAATGACTTTCAAAATGCTGACTTTGTGCAGCTTGCCATTTCTCCTAACAATTAAATCATAAAGCGCAAAAAATTAATTATGACAAATGGCAAAGCGAAAACTTTTCATTTCAACAGAGCCGCCGCTGCAAATAAAAACCCAAAACCAAATGGACGAAAACGAGAGCAATAATCAATAATCGATACAAAAGTAAGTTGTTGTGGAAAAGTGAGCAGCGAAA
Organism: Drosophila nikananu; assembly: GCA_008042635.1. NCBI lineage: Eukaryota > Metazoa > Arthropoda > Insecta > Diptera > Drosophilidae > Drosophila > Drosophila nikananu. The sequence goes on along the minus strand of VNJV01019064.1, from coordinate 78,670 downwards.
CGGAAAAGTGAAAGCCAAAGCCAAAGCACAGAATGAAGTTGAAGAGAGTTTAAGGAAATTATGTTGGCGTCTTGGAGTGTCTGGCACAACCGCAAGATATATGAAAATTATATCGCGGTTCCGCATTTGCTATTGAGTAACCAAAAAAAACGCTGCAGCCAGTGGCAGTGGCAATGCAGCCTTATGAGTGTCTCAGCCAATTCCCCCCCGTTGCCACCCTGAATGATAACCCAACCTGCTGTTGTTTGCCGTTTGAACTCATTAAAAAAGCTGACCAAACAAGCCATAAATAATGTATAGACTGAAAAAAAAAAGAGAGCTAAGGGGCATATTCCCCCCGCTGTACAAAGTCAATTAATTTTCAAGGTCAACCCGAAAATAGATAAACAGAAATTGCTTATTTCCTCCTCACCCAGTTATCGCACAAAAGCCATTTCTGTCTTTAATTCTAGGTCAGCGCCGACACAAATTTGCATATCGCACCATATATAAGCACTGTTATGTTATATAATGCCACCCAATTAGCCCGCATTATTAAGTTTCAACTTGAACTTTTCCTAAGACTGAAATGTAAACAGCTTGGTGGCCGGCGCCAGAGGAAATTGAGCTATCAAAAAACGCTCAAAATGTCGCTATGAAAATGAACTAAAAACGTTTAGGTTTTGTTTTTTTTTATGAGTTTTCCAGTTTGTTGCAACATTTATTGTTTGGGGTAGAAAATTGCTCTTTTATCTTAAGGTCAACTTAAAGAGGAATTTAATTGTGATTAAGAAAATTTTAGCACAATAAATGATGTATTAAGTGTTTACAAATTATGAATTTTAGTTTTGGTTTTTTCAAAATTTATTGTAGAATTTGTAAGAGAAGAATAAAGAATTATTTTTCAGGTTTTAGATGAATTAAAATTTAATAAGAGTTGTAAATGTTAGTCTAAATATTTAAAAAATATATTTCCTATTTAGTTTTCTTCAAAATATATTGTAAAATATATTAAAGCTTTCCAAACACTTTGCTTACATTATTATTAAAATGTTATAATAAATTATAAATATTTTATAAAGTGCGTGAAATATACTTTGTTATTAGCTTTCTTTGCAATGCATACTAAATTGCCCTAAACATTTCCAAGACCATTTCTTAAATTGTTTAGATAGTTTCGAATACTTTTTACTGCATCATTTTAAATATTTCTATATTTTCATAAATTCTGCTTAATTTAAAAGTTCTCTAATATTTTCTACACGTGCGGCATGCAATTTGTTAGTTAGCCTGGTTAGTAATTAAAGCCAAGCTTTAACCATTATAAACCAACGTTCGCTTCCAGCCAACTATAAACCTATTAAACACATTCTGGCTGATTAACTGCTAGTGCTTATGGCTAATTAAAACATTAAGTGATCAACAGCAAAGCAAATTAAATTGAACAAACAATTGTGGAGTTGAGCAACTACCATAAATGTGGGTTAGCAGGCAGGAAAAAAAACTTTAACTCCGATATAAAGCGTCTCAGTTTCCCATTTAAAAATCGTGTAAAAGTTAATTGCGATTGCCTATCAAAGTTAATTGAAAAAAATTGTATCTGTCGGCCGTCAGTTTTCCTGCAACTCTGACAGAAAGTGCAAGTGTGAAATGCATCGGGGAAAAGTAATAAAAAAAACTAATGGAAAACGAAACAACATTTACATTAGATCACCGCCAGCACAATCTCGTTTATCAGTTACGCATTGTAAAACCATTTTCATTGCCATATCTTTAACATTTTGCAAGCCAATCAGTTCAAGAGCGTGAAAAACATTCACAAATATTGGGGAAAAAGCCACTTCAGAGGAACGTGCAAGTAATAATAAATAAAATAATTGCTTGGCTCCATGGGATAAGCAACGACGTACAAATTAAAACCATGAAAAACAAGTCATAAACGAAATAGCGAAATAACATCAACTTAAACTAAGACAGCAACAATAAAATGGTGGAAAAAATGTTACAAATTTTCTGGCCGCTGAGATTGCGCAGTCAAAGACCTTCATGCTCGTAATTGGCAGCACCACACTTAAGACCAGGCCCGAAAATCCCCCTCGAAACATAAAAAAAAGCAGCAAAGGCAAAGAGAGCCAAAAGGTGACGTCCCCCCCTTGAACAACAGAATATCGTGAACATAATTTATGCAAGCAAAAAAAATAAAAAATAAATAAATAAGCAAAAAGCTAAGCGAGCGACAGGAGCCAAGTCACAGGACTGAACCGAACTGAACCCTCTCAACTAATGCGATTTAATATGGCCTCCCTGCATCCATACGATAGCCACAAGAAGTCAAGTTAACCCCCAGATCGGAGCAAATGTGCTCCACGAGCTGCGGAAAAATTGAAGACAAGACAATGGGCCAGAGTTTGATGTCCGCCAAATGGTATCCAATGAGTGATTTTTTAGCCAGAGGTATTAGGTATCGTTAGGCTTTTATAGTCGAATGATCATCATTTCTAGGGGCTGTGGGGAGTCTGGGGGAAATTATATACTTTTCAAAGTTCGTGGAATATTTATGGTTAGAATTTAAGTAATTTGAATTAGTTTATTTGTTAAAATAAACTGTTGAATATTATTTTCAGATGCTAGAGTTCAGAGTGTATACTTTTATTCTTATTCAACTAATATTTTTAGCATTTCTATAAGTTTATAATTTCTATTAGTTGCAATTTAAACGGTTTAATAATTTTTACATATGCCAGAGTTCTCTTAAAAATTTTATTTCAAGAAAATACTGCTTGCTAGGTTTACTATTCTTCTTTAATTGTAATATCTTTAATATTTAAACTTTCCTAAAACAGTCAAGTCATGAAAGTTCAAGTTCAACTATTTAATAGTCTTGTTTTCTCTTCTCCTTCAGGTAATTGATATGTCTTACACCCCGCCTCTCTGCTGGCCTTTTCAAGGGTATCGCCTAGTCTTTGATAGTCTTGGGCTCTCATTTTGTTCCACCTCACTTTGGAGCCGCGCAGTAATTGTTTGCAATTATTACAATTCGCAAGCAGCTTTTGGCGTTGGCTTTTTGTGCCTTTGGCTTTGGTTACGGCCCAGCGGGTGGCGGTGGTTGGCCAGTCAGCCAGCCGGCTTGTCCACTCCCCCGAGATCCTCCCGCAAAAAACCCGAGTGCCGGAGGATTTTCTCCACATTAAAAGTGTTTTTTTTTCCTGCCTGTCTGTCTGTCGGTCTGTTGATTCCGCGGAATGACGTCAATAGACACATTTCGGCTTTTTGTTCGCTGTCATTTGGCTCTGGTTTCTGGTTTTAGTTGAAGTTTTATATACATTTTTTTTTATGACACTCTGTGCCGCCGCCGCGTTGATAATTGTCATGCGGCATTGCCTGCTGCTGGCTGCCGCTTGTCATCAATCCTGAGCGTTGATCGCTCTGCGACTTTGCGACTGTAAACTAAGAGTATTTTGTGTGACTCTTGGTAAGCGGCTTTGATTTGTTTGGTTCAATGACACACACACATTACACTCAGGTGTTGGTGGGGTGCCGATTTGATAGCTCATTTAAATGGCACCAAACGGATGGAGGAGAAGGGGTTGACAGGTGACGAGCGCAGACATTTGGTTATTTTAGACGATTTACCTGGGCAACTTTCACTGAGAGCAGAGTGATAGCATTTGGATAAAGAGATTAATTTTATATGCATTACCAGCAATACCATCTTGTTCAAGTTTGTGTCCTAAGTCTTTCGTTTCGACTGGCTGCCTGGGAAAACAATTCGTTGATGGCTCTGTTAAGGCTTTTGGCATTTTAATGCGATTAACATATTACAGGGTTATTGGCATTTTAAAAATGGGAAAGAGGAGATTTAAGTAGTTGGTTTTTAATAAATTTTACATATTATGTTTAAAAGGAAATAAGAAAAATTATAAGACAGGGGATTATAATAATACTTGCAGAAAGTGTAGAAAATGAATACCTGAATATGCATACAATTTATTACCTTTTTATTGACCACAAATTGAACGAAATCGCATTGAAAGACAACTATTTATCACTTTGTTTCATTTTACGATCAGTTTAAAAACCCCTTTTCGATACTCAACCGATAGCCCAATAAATTCTAATCACAATTTCCTCACACCCTCCCCAATCTGTCGGCACTTCCCCCGGCAAATTATTTTATGACTCAATGGGAAATTTGCATTTTTTATGAACACAAAAGAAAAAAAACAATGCCGACACCCACTGTCCATTATGCATATCGAATGAAGCTATTAAATGTTTAATTGCCAGACCATTGCCTAACTCCGAAGTTGGATAGCTATGCATCCATTTCGAACTCTCAACAAATTAGTGGCATTTTCCTCATTTGCATTTCTGCTTATGCAGATGCCGACTCTCCCCGTCAAGTCGAAGACTTTTCGCAATGTCCAAGAGACCGCGAACAAAGAGCCTAATTGAAGGTAATTTAAATTGATTAAACTTGTCTCTAGGTTGGGCCTCCGCTCCACACTGCACACTCCACTCTCCACACTCCACTCCAATGGATCGTGGTGGCTGCGAGCTGTCTGTCTTGCGGAGGTGTTTGTTTGCTGCAGTTTTTGGCTGCTCAATGATTTGGCATTGTCTTGGAAAATAAATAACATGTAAAAAATGAATCGAGAAAAAATAGTGTCGTGTGGGTTGCCAGTTTGCCAGTTGTGATGGGTGGGTCACCACCACCACCACCAGCACTTCGTCACTCGTGTGTGGGGTTCTGTTGTGTGTTAAATATGGTAGCATGTTTTGAGGTGTTTATGGTTTAATTAAGGCTGCCTATAATGAAAAATGAAAGGACAGCCGGAGAGCATTTGGAAAATAACATTAAGCACTCAGAGCTGAGCTCATCGTTGGCCAGAAGCAGACCTTGTGCCAGGCTTTAAATATCCAACTTTTCTATGAATCACAATATGGCGGCATCCTGAACGAACCCACAAAAACAAATAAAAAAGAATTAATGCCAAAAGATAAATATATTTTTGCGCGAAATGCAAACGAATTGCAAAACGACCTGGCAAAGTTCATTGGAAACATTAGCTAGAAAATGATTTATAAAGAATTTTATTTCTGCCTCGGCCATAAAAGGCAAAGCTAACAATTATGACTTTGAAACGTTTTTGTTTTCGTTTTGTTTGGTTTGTCATTTCGCTTGATTTTCTGTCTGCCCAGCAATAATATTTTGGCACAACAATAGAAACACATTTCGGTGTCAAAAATCTAATTAAAATTTATTGAAAACCTAAACAAAAATCACATTTTTTGGGCAGCTGCTGCATTAAACTTTTTTCTGGGCAAAAAGGGTGTGCAAAATAAAGTGTCAGCCACGATTGCGGCATACAAAATGAAGCGTTTGTGAAAGGCCCGACTAATTTGAATTCTTTTCATTATGGATTTCGGATGATTATTGCGAAATATGTTGGAGTTTTTTGTTTGTGATTGCCTTGTGTGCAGATTATTTATGATATTTGTGTCTGTGTAAAGTCGGTATCCTTTTGTTGACACATATAAAGCATAACTTCAGCCTAATCAAAAAGTATCTCGCTGTGGTGTTGAAATGGTCTTAATGTCAACCTGCCACAAGCAACTCAAGTTCTAACTCTGACATTCAGCTCGACCGATAAAGGCGCGTGCCCACGAAAAAATAATGTATAGGTAAAGAAATCAAGTATTATCTTGGCGTTTTTTTTTTATTTTTTGACGAGGTAATGCAATATGCCATAAGCTCGGAGTTCCGCACCCAGTTTTCCGTTTCAATATTTCTCCGGAGGTGACAATTGGGGCCAACACCTTTTGGTAATTTGCACTAATGCATGCCACAAGCTCTAATGCGACATTTGTCGTCCGCAAAACCATTCGATATAGACATAAATATAGCCATAAGTCGGTTAACTTAAAAGGATTTCATATGCTGGCATTATTGAAATAATAAAAATTCAAATTCAAGGCGTATGGACTGGACAGTCTGATGACTAATCCGTCAAAATGTGAACTCATGCTCAGCACTAGAATCATTGAACTTTATTTTATATTTCCAGGGTTTTGCTTTTGGGTTGGGTTTGGTTACCAAATGAGTGGCATATACAATTTATTGTATTCTAAATATCATATCAGTTAATTTGCAGACCAAATAATTAGCTGAGAAAATAACTCTATGCATTTGGACAAAGAAAAAGCATAACGAATATTCTCTCCTATTGTTAAGGGGGGGCCTTAAAATGGAGCATGGAGAAATGGGTTTGGAAATCATAATTATAATTATGAGAATGGTTTCTGGGCATGAAAGAGAATGTATAAGTTTTTATATCTTGAGCTGAATTGTTTGTTAGTTTTGAATAAGGAAATAAATTAAGGAAAAGTCAAAAAAGAGTTCAGAAAAATAATGATACAGTCAATGACCTCAGCAGAGAAATGTAATTAGTTTTCAGAGCGAAATTGCTAAGAAAATTGAACAAATATTTAAAATATTTACAAGTTCTTTGGATATACATTTTGATTTGAATTTTGTTGTACATTTTAAATTGCTGAAAAATAGTTTCATTTTACTTGAGATTAGTGACTTTTAAAATAGTACAGGAAATGTATAAAAAATGTTCTTTTTAAAAACTAATTGAAATATTTTAAACCTTTATTAATTAAGCTACTTGCTTATATTCAATTTAAGACACTTTTTGTTAACATGGAAATACCTGTTTGTATTTCCAATTTCTGTTCAGTCATCTAGTTAATCATTCATATATCAGAATACACACATTTCCTGGCCTTTATGGCATCATCGACTTTATCTAGACAGTCATTAGTATTTTTTATACAATTTGTCTGCCGCTCAGCTCCTCTTACCTAATTTTTTCGAATATTTTGGCGACTCTGTCTCGATGCCTAGTAAATTTTTTAGCAAAAAACTATATTCATACGACAATTTATGGCTTGGAGCAGCCAAAAGTTCATTGGAAATAAATCAAAGTGAGACGAATTGCACGTACCTGTCGGCGGCTAGCCGGATAGCGTTGATATCTCTTTTTATTTTGTCCACTGAAGGCGTTTTAGCTTATATTTCATTTGACTTTATTTTCATTATATTCTGGTCCGGCAGCGGCAACAAAAATATGCACTGGCGATTGGCATCAATGTCGCTTGGCCGCTTTTTCGTTCCCCCCAGCAGCACACGTACGCACACACACACAGCAGCACACACACACAGAAACACACAGAGAGACACACGGACAGGGGGCTCAATGAATCAATGGCAATTCCACAAAAAAACGCGTGGTTTACGCCAGTTTTTGCTTTAAGTTTTCATATTTTTTTGCTCGATAAATACAAAGAAACGCGTAGTCAGCCAGGCAAAAAACAAAAATAATTGAAAATGTTTTAATACAAATTTGAAATTTCAATGATCTGTTTTTTTGTGAGCTCTCAAAGGCCCGTGGGCGAGTGTCCGAGTGTAACAGCAGCTTGGGGCAGGTGGAAAACAGGCGAAGGGGAACAGGCACCTGACGGAGCGTTTGAAGGGGGGGAGCAGCCCGCAAAAGGTTTTCCCTTTTTCCGGACTTTTCCTTTTTTGTTGTTGTCTCTCAGATCTTTCACTTTCTTTGCAATTGTTTGGTCTTAACCAGCTCAGTGGTTTTGAACCCGCTCGTCTTGCACTTCGCACTCAACGCTTGGCTGGTTTGTGTTTGCTGTTTGCTCTTGTTTTTATTTAAATACTTTTATTTTTATTTGTAGATATTTTTTTTTTAGGCACCGAAAGGTAGGTAGAAGTCTCCTCGCGGTGGCTGCTATTCGTTTGCAACTCGTTTTTGTTTTATTTTCATGAACTCGCGACCAGAAACCGAACCGTCTGTCTTGCACGCCAACGCTGTACTAAAAGAGTTTCGCGCTCGCACGGCCATTAAATACCTGGCGACGACACCTGGCTCTAGTCTGGGGTCTCTCTTTGGACCCCTGGATGATGTCAGCGCACTGAGGAGAGGACAGAAACTTTGAGATACAAGATACTCAACGATGCGCGATCTTGGCCGAAAGAGAAACCAATCAGAGCCGCTCTTCGAGCTAAAAAGTTCAATAAATTAATTTATTATGACTTACAATGACCATACCTACACACTCGGTGTTCAAGTCATTGTAATAAATATTGATTTATGGTGGTTTTCTTGCTCAAAAAGGAGCTGCAAATTATAAATGTTAATAACAATTAAATGGTGGCAAATGAAGTCACGGCAGATCCTGCACTGCACCCCTTTCCAAGGCCTGCAAAACTCAGGGAAATATTTAAAAATATACAACATTTAACTAAGGCAAATATTGTTATATATTATTTGAAATTTATTCTAGAGACCAGGCAACCCTGCTCTATGCTCTCTCTTACCAAATCGCTCTTGGAAACCGGCTTTGTTTACGTGCCAGGTTTACTCTTTAGCCGGCTTTTTTCTACCATAACGTGAGGCTTTAACGTAACACTTCCAGTGTGTGTGCCATTGAACCAAACTTTATGGATCTTGCTTTGAAGTTGGGCCTTATTAAAATTGGCATTAATTTTTTTTTACAGGTGTCTACATGAGGCATTTATTGCCTTCAAGCAAGGCAAGGCAAGGCAACAAAATAAAAGGTGTCATTGATGCTGCACTCTCGGTGAGCTAATGAAGCCATTAATTAGAACAGCACACACTTTCGATGCCTCAATGCTGAACGTTGCAACGTGGGACGTGGGCCCAATGCAGTCTAGACCGATTACTACCCTACCTACGGCACGCACATACCAGTTGGGATTGGGCTGGGGATTGGGTTGTATGGAGGGGAAGCCAGCCCCCAGATGATATGCATGTCAAGTTCAGATGCGGCACTCGTAAGGTCTTGCCACGCACTCGGGCATGAAGATCGAACGCAGGCAGCAGCAAGATCTGGTCATGAGAGTCGAGAAGTGGAGAACGAACGAACTCGGCTGAAGCCCTTCGGTGGGTGGCTGCACAGAGAAAAAATTATGAACAGAAATAGGTATTAATCTTTGTTATTTTTGGAGGATTAAGGAGTCTAAATTGCACCTCTTTATGAACTTAAAAAATTATTAGCAGGAGTTACTATTGGATTTAGTTTTAGTTTTTATATTATTTTTATTACAGTGCACCCGAGAGGCTACTGCCGGCAGCCCGGTCTTAGCCATGGCTTTCGCTACACGCGCCACTTGACCCTCTTGGGGTCGAGCAGTTCAAAAACGTGGCTCTGGCTGCCGCATTCGCAATGCAATTGAAATTGGTTTTGGATTTGGAGCTGGAGCTGGAGTTGGAAATGGAGTTGGAGAAGGAGATGGAGCTGGAGTTGGACCTGGATCTGTGGTGGGCGAATTAGTTGCACTCTCGTTCGGTAGGAAGCATGGCCAACTGTTGTCACGCCGTTCTCAGTGCTCTCCAACTCCAGAGGGGTTTAACTTGGTTTCTGTTTTTATTTTTTCTTTTGCTAACAAATTTTTGGACAAATCGCATTTGAAAGTTATGGCACGAGTTGTGGGCTGTCGTCGCGGGGCCAACAAATTGGACTTTGAAGTGTTATTTTTTCCTATTCTTTTCAGGGATTATTTCAATGCTTTATAATGAAGTTTTAATCATATGTATTATGTAAATAAATCCAATTTTCCTTTTGATTACCAATAAAGACCTTAAATATATATGTTGTATTATTATTTATATAAATATTTCTATAAGTCCAAGTGCAAATGCCAACGACTTGCCAAAAAATAAAATAAAACATTGGAACTTCACACATTAATGCATCAACTAATGGACACCAAAGTGGGCGTGACCCCATCTATAAATCCCATCAATAAATCCACCACGTGCCACACGCAGACATAATATAAATATAAATAACAATTAAAAATATTCAAAAAATAAAACCCAAAAAATATCCCACAAAAAAATAAAATCAAGCAAGTATATTTGTGTGTTCATCTGGGTGCTTCCTCAAACAAATTGTGGTACGTGTTTTTGACAATCTTCCTGAATTTGACTAGACGGTGCATGCTTGACTAATTACCAAACAAAAAACGGAAAAAAAGCTAAACAAAAAGCCAAGACTTTGGGGAATTAAATATTTGAATACACTTTAAAGCAGTTGCAAGTGATAATTTGTTTGTGTTTAATAAATCAATTAAATAATCTCACAAGTTTTGCTATATTTTTTCTAACATATTATTTTCGTATGATAATTTATTATTCATTTTGCCTTACAAAATATTAGTTTAACTATTTGGGATTTTATAGTTCCACATTTTTATCTTAAAATATAGCCACTTATATAGCTTGAGTCTTTAAATCAAAATACCTTTTGAGCTGGGTATAAAACACAGAAAATGTTTAATTAGCCGAAAAGCATGAAGAAGAGGTTTTTGTCGAGATTTGTATTTATATTTATGTATCTTGGCTGGTAGAGACACGCCCTGGTAATAGGCAAAGGTTCAACTGTTGACGTTGGCCTGCGGCTTCCGGTGCCGCCACTTAGGCAGGTGAGCCAGCTGTTTTCGAGGTGTTAACTCCGGGAAGTGCCTGACAATACATTAATTGCAATATTTTCCTGAGTTTTCCATTACATTAATTACAATATTTTCCTAATCATTTAAGCGAAAAGGGCTTGAACAAGTACTCAAGGAAATTAATATAGCAAACATATAAAATATATTATCCGAAAGAGGTAGTCTTTCTTTTAAAAGCTTTTTAAATTAATAAACTTCTTTGAATTTTAATGAACTATTAAGTTAATTTTTAAATAATAACTGGAACACTGCTCTGTTACACTACCCAACAAGAGATTATGTCAGCATAATGTTTCGAGTGTGGTGCGATTTTATGTTTGATTTACGTCTCAATTTGCAGTTGCCAAAGTTATGTACGTGCCCTTTTTGTCAAATAAATAAAAACAAAAAAATAAGACTAAAAATCGTGTATTTATGAGACATTTATGGCGAGAATATGTTTTGAATATTTAATTAGAGATTGTCTCTTTGGCCACGCGCTAGATTTGGCCAATATTTGGAGTGTGGGCATAACCTCTGGGTTTATGGCTTTGGTTACAATGCAGGATCATTGTTTCATTAGGGAGATAAAATTAACGATGGCATCAATAGATTGCAGATTAAAGCCTTGAAATATTAAGTATATAAAGCTTTTTCCTATTTGAGAAATTATAACTAAATATTAATGTATTTAAAATATTCCTAATATTATAAATAAATAAATGAGAAATAAGTACTTAAAGCCTGCAAAGTTGTTCCCTAAATTGAGTCATATATTGTGCTATGTTTCTGCCAAAAACTATTTGCCAAAAAATACATTTTGGCTACGACTCTTGGCTTGGCTCACGATTAGCCCCCGTAAACTCTGACCCCGGGCAATCAGTGTTCATCTCCCGTACCTGATGTGTGTGTGGCATGCCCCACAAGCCAGTCAGCTAACTGGGTTCCAGACTCTACGCTCACATGCTCTACAAGTAAATACTTAGTTGCACACATAACACTTTGCTGACCCAATTCAAGAGTCGAGAGGCGAGAGTGCGCCTGGGCTCTGAACCTTTTAAAGAGCTATTACATGTTGCAGCCGAAAAAGATTAAACGGTGCCCCAACAACAGCAAATGCCACAATCCCGAGCTTGGCTTAAAAATATTGCGTTGTCTCCGGCTGACTGACAAGACAGAAGTCGACTCTTTGCAGATTGAAAAGAGCGCAGCGTGGTGATTACATAAAATTTAAAGGGGGGACCTAGAAAAGGTAAGGCTAAATTAGTTTTGGTATTTAATGGGGGCCCTAATACCATACCCAGGAATTATTTATATTTCCCCGATAAACCAGTTCATAAAATATCTTATACACTTCTCGGTTTAAATGCCAAAAATCTAGAAACTATACAGAATTGAAAGTGGTTCCGAGTGCTTCCTTCCTGCGCCCCAAGATCAGTTGTATCTACACATTTTTCAGTGATCGCTTAATTAACTATCCCGGCTGATATTTGATATTTCCTACGGACCAGAGCCTAAGACCAGGCCAAAAGGTGATGCGATAAAGATCTCCAAGCCTTATGGAAAACGGCTTTGAGATGCTACCAACAAGCAAGCAAGAAACGTCAAATAGTTTAGGCCATATAGAGCTAAACTAATTGGCTTCCTGGCCAACCGAAATGGCAAAGACCGCATCTGCGGCTAAATAAACAATTTAATTATAAATAAATAATTAAATAAATGCCCCGACACGAACAGCCAATTTACATCGAATGTAAATGTTTTTGTTCTGTTCCAAAGTCTCTGTTCTGGCCAAAGTCTATAAATAAAATTCATATAAATCATTCAGTCAAATGATTTTGGACAAGTTCAAGTTTTTTTTAACAGAGAAGCGCTAATATATATATTTTATATAAGCGAATACAGTGCGAGTCATGGGCAGAATCTGCCCAGGAATTAATTCTCTTGTTTAATTTGAGTGCCTTACGGCTTTGGTTGGAACTGTTGATTCGGTTTAGGCTGCCAGCGGATCGATCTGCCTTATATGGCAACTGGACCATGTGGCAAAACTGAATATCAATTCGAATCTCAAATTGTTCAAGTATTTTCTCAGTCTGAGACCGAGTCTGAGTCTGACTGAGACCCACGCGTGTTAATTACAAATTGTTTGCTGTGCCTGTCGCCGAGCAGTCGTTGTGGTTCTTACCTTTGTGGGCATTATTTTGTAGTATACTTTGTATTTTTATATATATATTTTTTGTTTGTAATTTTATTCTTCTCCATAGTTTGAGGCGCGCAACTTGTGTCACATTTAGACGCAACGTATTTATCATGTCAGCAATTAATCAATGGAATTTTATAATTTTATGCCAGTTACAGGAGGGTTGACTATAGAGTTTACGGTTTGAATAAGCTTTTGGAGATTTAAACAAATTAATTGTTTATACAATTTCCCATAAACTAAAGTATAATTTGAATTATTTCTCTCTAGTTTCCCTCGTTTTCTTTGGTGGACCACAAAACCTTTCGCAATGTTTCTTCATCTTTAGTGACTGCAGCATGCCATAAAGTCTGTTACAGTCCGTTTTCCAGTCAGCAAGTTATTCATTAGGTCGCCGTAAATGGTCAGCGAAAAATACTTCAGTTGTTAAATGGTTAAATGCGAATTTCTTGTTTTTCCAAGCCACCAGCAAAGAAGGGTGAGGTGAGCTTTTTTGTGTCATGATCTAATCAAAAAGCGATAAAGTACAAGCCAAAATGGATCAGTGAGGAGGTTTCGCTCTAGGATAAATCTATGATTACTGATAGAAAAATAATTAAATATCCCTAGTCCCAAGCAGTTCCTTCTCTATTATTGAATATCCACCATATATATTTCCTAGTCTCATTTCATTTCGATTACACATCCAATTAAGTTGTGGAAATAGTGAGTTTTAAGGCATTATTAAATGTAACCCACCGAACGGCATTGTAGATAATTAAGCACTGTTAATTGCAGAGAGTTTGGGTAAAGAGCCTCCGGGCGCCAAAGTGGGCGTTTCTGCCCCCTTAAGGGTACAGTGAACACCTCTTTGGCTCGATTTTCGTGTTGCCCAATGACGGGTAGCTGTTACAATTGCGCACTTCATTTGTGCCACGGGTCTTGGAGGCTGTTTCACCTACATTAGTTAATTATGCGGCCCATTAAGCCCGATGAATGCCAAAGCAGCCAAAAAAAAGAGGAAGAAAAAAACTTAAAAGAGTAGAGGCAGGCCGCCTTTTTGAGCCAGAAAGGTGGGCAAGTGGGGTGGGGTCAGGTGTTGGGAAATACTCTCGCAGACAATTGTCTCTGGGCCTCTGGAGTGTGTTTGTGTATCGGGGCATCTTCAGTGCTCGTTCAGGCAGCAGCCCACACCAAAAATGCAGACAGTGAACTAACGTAGAAACGGTCATAAATAAGAGTAAAAATAAAGAGTAATAAATATAAATATATACATTTTTGGCTCAAAAATCGCGAACTCCTTCAGTGGTTTTTTGATCGTAACTTGGCTTAAACTCAACGGATTTCAGTCTGTTTTTTTCTTCTTAGTTTTTAATGGAGAACATTTCTGCATTCAAAACTCGACTACTAATTTCTGGTCAATTTTTTGATAATTTTGACGATGTAACCCCTTTCATTTTTTGTTAAAAAATGGGTACATTTTCTGGCTAAAAAATCGCGAACTTTTCAGTGGTTTTTTGATCGTATCTTCGCTTAAACTCAACGGGTTTCAGTCTGGTTTGGTTTTTTCTTCTTAGTTTTTAATTAAGAACATTTCTGCATTTAAAACTCTATTTATAATTTCTGGTCAATTTTTTGATAATTTTGACGATGTAACCCCTTTCATTTTTTGTTAAAAAATGGGTAAATTTTGTGGCTCAAAAATCGCGATCTCTTTAGTGGTTTTTTAATCGTAACCCAACGGATTTCAGTCTGGTTTGGTTTTTTCTTCTTAGTTTTTAATTGAGAACTTTTCTGCATTCAAAACTCGATTTCTAATTTTTGGCTCGAAAATTGATAAATTGTTCACTCAAAGAAAATGTTTATTTTTAATCATCTAAATACACTTTATAAGAGGTCTCCACTGTACTGTGCTGTCTATTGTTTGTCGCTCTTTGGCGCTGATGGCATCATTTCAGCAGCTTCACCAAATCTGCAAACTACATGCAATGTCTGCGCTGCTCTTTTGTAATTTAACATTTTGGCTGGTGGGAAGCTCATTGCCTGATTGACTGACTGACTGAGTGACTGAGTGACTGACTCAATGCCTTACTTACTGCGTGACTGACTGGCTGGCTGGCTGGCTGCTCCCTCAATCCCAATCACAAGCTGGCATAAATTTCCTCGCTTAAGTCTTTCTCCATTTTAATTATTCATTCATTATTGTGTTAATTGTATGCGTGCCACAGCCGCCGCCTCACACTGCACAATGATTCAATTTTCTATGTGTCCCAGACATAATGGCAGCATTCAATACACGAAGTGGCGTGGGCGGCACAAAAAAAAGGTGTACAAAAAAAGACTTGAAGAATTAATTTCTGAAAAGATGCTAATGATTGATTGCGCATTGCATCAGTGGATCTCTTAAAGATATTCAGCTGAAATGTCAAACTGCATTGCGTGAGGTTTTCCCTATAATTGTATTTTATTCAATGGTGATTAATTTTTGGGTGCAGCCTAGGAGTGGAGAGGTTACACAATTGTGCGGTGTAACAGATGAACTTCTATCTATATATCAAAACTAACTATATTTTCCTTATTTTTAAGTTGTATTTATTACAAAGAATCCCATTGAATATATGGCCTTGCAATAAATCAATTAAGTGGCTTAACAACATAATCCACAAGTTTATGTCCCCCACAGAAAGTGGTCTTATAAAAATCCCCGGGAATTTCGCCCAATTAAACTCTGTGCCAAAATGGTATTCACTTCAAAGCAGGTGCCCTAAAAAGCGGGGGAACACAACAGTCTTTAAAATTAAAATACAAGCTCGAGGGAAATGCTCGGCTTGTGCTCAGAAGTACCCATAAAGATCACAATTTTATAGCTTTGCTTGGCACCGATTCGTCTGCCAACGCGTTGCGAATAGCTGACGCAAAATCGTTATCGATATCCGATATTTGGCTGGCTGGCAGCCAGCGATGATTGATTGCCATTAGTGACTCCGATCGTAACGGTTTCCCCTTTTTGTCTGCCACAAAGCGAACCATCAACCATCGACTTTTGGCAGTGGTGGTGGCGGCAGCTTTGGCGGTGTCATCATCACATCAATCATACGCCCCAGCGGCTCCAGATGGACTGCTGCAGCTGCCATGAACTCGATGTTTGGATGCAATGGAGACATGTCTTTGGTTGGCTTAATGATCCGCTTTGTGTTCCATTTGGGAGAAAGTTGAAGCAAGAATTTACATTTAACACCGACGCATACAACTGACAAAGTCTTGGCAACTTACAGTGATGGAAGGGAGATTATGTGCAGTGAGGAAATTAATTCAGTGAGATTTGTATTATTAGAAGATTGTAATATTTATATTAATTTAAGATTTTAGTTTCTTATATTCTTCTTATTTTAAGCTCTTTTTTTTACCCTTGCAGGATATTATAATTTAAGTTAGAAGTTTTCAACACAGTGAAGAGACATTCCCGACCCTATTCAGTCTCTCTGAGTGGCAAATTTTTATATAGAATATAAACCTTATATTATTAACCATCACTGTGCCGCTTTCTGTTGCCAACTGCTTTCGAAGAATCGCACATTTTGGCCAAATTCTAATTTATTTTCATCTATTTGTCAAATTTCCTGCTCGATTGCCTAATGGCCAATTATCTTGCTTTTACCAATTTTGGGAAACAGCAGAAAATCAAGACAAAATTCAAGTCGCCACAAATCAAGAAAACCAAAGAAATATACATAAAAATAATATAATAAAAGAAATTTAATAAATACAATTAGCATATAACATATAAATCAAGGTATTAGAATATTGAATTTAAATTTAAATGAACAAATTTGATTACAAAATATTTATTTATTATTTTTTTATATATATATTTAGGCAGTGCTTACTAAATAAAGAAAAAAAAAAAATTAAATAATGTGAGTACAATTATCACAAAATTGTATAAAACTTCAATAAAGAATACTAATTAAAATTGTAAATTAACAAATTTAATTGAGAAATATATTTAGCAGCTATTTACTAAAGACACAGAATTAAATAATATTTAATCAGTGCCACTTTTAAAGGTAGGTTGAATTAATAAAGTAAATATTTCTAAATAATTTATTTAAACGGAAAAATGCTACTCCTTCCATCTTGTCTTTTGATTAAATTTTAAAGCACATTCCACCTTTTATTATAAATATGTAATTATTCAAAAATTCGCCATAAATAAGTTCCTGACATTCGCCGCCTATTCCTTATTCTATACACCCTTCTCATTAAGGTGGAAAATAAACTTTTTATTGATCTTTACCAATTGTTTATGTTTGGATTTTTAAGCTTAGTTGCCTCACGACACTATAAAAAAATCATTTGGTGGCACCTGAGGGGCAGGGCCTGTTGGGGCGCCATTTATTTGAATGATTTGACAGTTCTTTAAGACGATTGAATCAACTCGCCGAGTCGTAAACATTTGAATTGCCCAAAGAAATACTATTAAGTAATAATAGTCGGTGGTGTACATGCTGTGCAAGCTAAGCCCAGACACGGAATACCCATCGTTAATGTCTCAATAATGTGGTGAGGTCCAGGAAATGCGGAAACAAGAACGAGAGGGTGAGGAAGATTTTGATTTTGATGGAAAGAGAGAAAGAGGTGGTATTACGTATACGCAGCGATGTCGATGATGATGAAGGGCCTTCAACTTGACACTCGAACGCAAACACTCGAACATGGGCGGTCACGTTTATCACTTATTTAGCCATAAAAACAATGCTGATGGGGGAGGAGGTGTACCAGCAGCCAGCAGCTGACAGTCCCGACGGCGACCACTTCCTTATGGCTATCGCCGATCCATTGTGCGGTCAGATCGTAAATCGAAGCGAATCAAAGCATCTTACAATGGAACCGCTCTCTGTGACTGCGCATAATGAATATGCGATTATGATTTTATTTGTTCATCAAACGAATTTTAATTTATTGGGGGAGATGTAATGCTAACCGAATAAAGGTTTACAATAAGTGCGGCCAGATTTGTGAAAAAGGGTAAATTGAAGGCTTCTATTTCATAAATTCCTTTTTAACATTTATGTGTTGAAAAAACAGAAATATTAAAACAATATTTAAAATAGATTAATGAGTTTTTCTTAAATTTTAAATAATTTTACCCGACTTATTCTTTTAATATTTATAAATGCATTTCTTCAGCAGAATAAAGCTTAATAATTATTATAAAAAATATGTACTTTGAATTTTAAGGGCCATAATTATTCAAAATAATTTTCTAACATAATATACTAAAAATTATTTTATTTAAATAAAATATTAAAGAATATTTCTTGTACTTTCTGAAATTTACCAAAATATTTATGTATAATTTTCATATGGTAAGCAAAAATTAGCTATTAGAACATTTTTATTTCGCTCAAAAATTATTTCGTTGCAATTTAAAAGGATGCATTTTTTTTTCACGGTAGATTTAAAATATTTGACACTTTTCTTGTTACTATAGTTTTGGCCGGCACTGTATGCGCGGTTCAATACTTGGATAAGCCGCAGCTAGTCTACACACCCTGGTTCGTGGCGAAGCTGTTTTTAAGCAGTGCAAACATTTTTAACTTTAGGTAAGGCAGTGTGTCAAATAAGATGTATTGTACATTTGTAAAGTAAAAAAATAAATACATATTAATAAAAAATAATAGACCTTAAAAAAAAAGGTATAACACACAACGTAAATATAATTTGTATTTCATTGCAAAAGAGTGTTTTAGTAGAGAGACGGGAACAATGGAACAATTCCAAATGCAATGCAACATTATTTAATATAGAAATAATTTTTTTTTTTTATTATAGTTATATTATAAAACCCCATTAAATTTACATTGATCTATATTTTTAATAGCTTAGTTTAGCTTAAGTTGCACTTTCTGCCTTATTTTTCATAAAATCCCATTTTCCTTTTCGGCTTACCTTGGACCGGTTTTTCATCGGTGCCACACAGACACATTAACACTTTAAACAATCGGTCGCCCCCGCCTCAGCGCCTCCAGAGCCTCAGGTGTCAATGTACGTGTTGGGCAATTCTAATTAATTAATAAATTAAGAATGACAAATGATTTTCAAATGCCTTAATTAATCATTTTTAACGCACCAGCGACAGCCAAGAAACGTGCTTCGGACAGGTGACGCCAACCGAAATGGTCAAGAAGGAGAAGGAAGGTGCCATCAAAAATATTTTTTACTTTGAACGGAATATTTTACTTTGAATTTAAAAATGTATTTACTTTTATATTTTAAATTTTAAATAATATAAAGTATGAGTAAAGTAAAAGTAAATGGTGTTCCTGTTGAATATTGTTTTATTTAATATGTATGTTTCTTTATTTACATCTGAATTTCTTAGACTATAAATTTAAAAGTATAATTAACTTGGCTATTGGTTAACAAAAAGTATTACTTATGGTGTCTTTGGAGCCAATTCAATGGGGTTGAAATGGTTGGTGTACTTTGGAATATGGAATCAATTAAAAATCATTCCCAAAAGTATGCTATATATGTATATTTTTATTTTCTTCTAATCTATATCTTATAATTTTCGCTTTTTATTATTTTATATATTTGTATTTAATAGTTTAAAGTTGTGGTTTTTGGTAAAAAGCCAGCAAAGAGTAAGCAACTTATTTTTCAATTTTATTTTTTGAAACATAACTGCATTTTAAAGGAAATTAATATTTTCTCGCCTCAAGCTACCATTTAAGACTTAATGTAAATTAGACTATTTTATAGCTCAGTGTAATTTCAACTCGTAAACAACTGCTACCAGCCACTGAGCTGATTTGTCCCAAACTCCATCTCCCTGAATGTATATCGGTCGGTCCCAGCATCACAATCAACATTTGGTAAGCGTTTAATTGGCTGACAATCGCGGCTGCTCAACTCAATCGCGGGCAAATGTCAACCGTGGAATGCCGGAGCAATGCGGCGGCTAATCAGAGACGGGGGCCACAATGACACCTGGTTATAGGTAGCCGTGTATCGGTATCAGTGGAGGCCGGAGGTAATGATCGATTGCAGTCGATCTGCCGAGGCTGGGGACAGGGAAAGGTGTCACCGTGGCTGGACTTTGACACAATCAGGGGCTGGGCGAGGTTTGAGTACCGATTTCCATTTCAATCGGTGGCAGTACAAAAAAGGCGACCCCCGAACTATTTGACACTGTTTTTCTTTATTTATTTTTTTATATTTTAAGTCAGTGAATGGTGATTAATTAGATTTACCCAGCGTGGATTGGAGAGGGAAGCGAGATTAGCGCATCTCGAGGATGGAGCATGCGGCATGATGGAGCTGAGAGATATATATTTACTCCAGCTATCCAGGCGGCGGCAAAACGCATTTGATCCACGATGACGCAGTGGGATTTGTGGAAAGAAATATGCCGACTCTTGGCATCGTTCGTATCGATCGGCAAACACTTTTTGGAGTAATTTCAATTTCATAATTCGTTGCGCTAATCTCGTCTTTCTCATGATCCCCGAGAGAGGGAGAGCGAGAACTGGAGCTGAGTCAGTGCATCTCTGGCCGTCCATCGCTCGGCCAGATCCATTTCCAGCTACTTGCGTTTGTGCCTCATCATGCAAATGGATCCGCGCCTCTGATTGATACATAAACACGCGCAAACTCCTCCGCTCCGATCGGATCGGATCTTCTATTCCCGCTCCGGCGGCAATATCTAATAGAAATGTTCGAACTTCGAAGAAGACTTTCGTTTTTCCCCTGACACTTCTGATTATTATTTTGTTGTGAGTTGTGGCCCGGGGACTTTGTGGCTGCCGGTTGACTCTTCCGTCGGCTGTCTAAGCCCTCTTCCGCTGCCTTTATCAATAAGCCAGCCGAGATAAGCTTGGGGGCCTGCTCCTCGGGTCGAGCAGCTTCCTTGGCATGTCAGCTATTTTGCATAAATGACAGTCGCACACGGTCATGTCCATAAGCATATATACACACACCACACACACACCCGGGGCTGGGAGCTTGGGCAAACAATCAAATGTCGTCTAGTGCCAAGAAAGGGCGTTACGATGGGAGTCGCCTTGCCAGGGCACAGTGGAACGTGGCCTAAGGTCCTTTTTCTATGGGATTTTTAAGGTACATAAATTACATAAATAAATTAGAAGTTGTTATGTGGGTCTTTAATTTATTTTGATGGATTTAAGAATCACTATACCTTAAAAATAAAGTAACTCTCTAAAGAAATTCGTAGTTTTCTTACAAGCATTGTGCTTATTTATTGATTAATTTATTATTTGTCCATTAATTCATTTTATTTTTAATTCCAATGCTTCAAAATCTATTGAAAAAGTGTCCAAAAGCATTCAATGATTAATATAGGACCCTTATTTGGAAGTTATTAAATTGTATACCATACTTTTCTTTTAATCTTGTTCATGAATTCATTTTATTTTTATTTTCAAGGCCTTAAAATCTATAGAAACAGTGGGTTTGTTTTTGGCAAGTTATAACATTTTATAGCATACTTTAAACAACATTAAAAATAATATATAACCTCCAGAGATTACTTGTCATATTTTTCTGAGAGTTACTAAACATATTACTAATTTTCGCCATTTTATTCTTATCACTGTAAGTCTGTTCCTTTTCCTTTCCTTTTCCAAGCCCGCCCACTGTGGCTAAGAGTGGGTGGTAAGTGGGCGTGGGCTGAGGTCTGGGTGGGTGGTGGGCGTGCCTCCACTTGGTGTTGTTCCTGTCATCGTTGTTGCTGTTTTCTGGCTGCGTATTTGGCGCGGCGCTTCCTTATTCTGCATACATGAATACGTAATTGAATTTTGCGGCGTGTTGTCAATTTTGTTTTTCCCGCCAGCATTTGAACAGTTTTTATTTTTCCGAGACCGAGGTTTTCCGGCAGCCGGGCTGCTGTGCCTTTCCCTAGACTTTGTTGCACATTTGGCAGCGTATCCACTTAATGCAAAGACTTTTGCTTTTCAAAGAGAATCACTTGTTGCTTGAAAGTAATTTAAATATATATAAATTTCCATATTAACAAGGCTTCAGTGGCATTCCGAATTTTTATGTTTTGGGTATTAAACAATATAAAAAGGAGCTTAGCTAAGTAATGTAAGCTCAAAAAGTGTTTTTTAAAAAACACCAAGACATTTCAAAAAACAAGTTCCTGAACTCCACTAATTTCTGAGCTTACCCCCACCAACCGTGAAGGATTTTTTGATTACCAGCCTTTTCTAGGCAGACATTTTGCCCGTCACTTGACTTAATTGCAATTGGCAATCGTCGAGGAGCTCGAACCGGGCCACATCGAAGAACTTTGGCTCTAATGCAGTCGGCATAACAATTATCTGCAGCATCAGAGTGCCGAGTTCCAGAAGTCTGTGACATGAAATTGAAATTAAATGCGAGTACACCTCGTATATATTTATATACTTATTTACAGACATATATGTGTGTTATTTCTTTCTATGGCGCAGCCCATGACAACGTGCCCGGCATGTTTAATTATTTAGGATGATATTCAAAAATGGAATGAGTGAGAAAGATGAGTAGGAATACCGATTTTCATATGCGCAGGCAGGCTGTTTAATAAAAACCGAAATTAGCGGCGCATATACATATATAGGTGATGGATCTCGGATCTGAATCTCAAGAAACTTGATTCCCCCTTTTTCATCTGCGGCAGACAGGCCGACGTCTAGGCGGACTTATCTCTGGCATTTATCTACTGGGATACTGGATGCTGGATGCTGGTTTGCTGGTTTCTGTAGATTCCCAAAAACACGCAATGTGGCATCGTGAAGACTCCATTTAATTGCGGTACGGTACACAGAGCACTTTGGGTGATTGCATCTCGCTGCACCGACAGTTGATTATGCGTGCAATTAGAGCGCATCATCACTCACAATTTTTTAACACTTTCCTACTGCCCTAATGTCCGTTCATCAATCAGATTGGCGGCTGCGTAGAACTATCTTTTCCGCTGTGTATATATATCTTGGCTTTAAACTAAAATCGGCTGCTCTCTGGGAGTCATTATTTCCACATTTACCCGGCTCATTTATCAGCATTTTCTTTATTTTTCCCTTTGCACTTTGCGCCCACAACACATACCTTTTTTCGGTACAGTAGAAAAGGTGAAGAAAATTTCGATTTCGGTTTGTTACTTCTTTTTTTTTTGAGAAACTTTACCTTATATGAAATGTAGGCTGTGTAATTTAGACATTAATCTAAATGTCTCACTTATTTGGTTTCTTGTTGGCTCTTAATTCTTTCTTTGTAACATTTTTTATAAGAAGCAATTATCAAGGCAAGGGTATAGGTATATCTCTACTATATCATAGCTTAAGCATCATAAATATCATCATATTTCCTGCAAGTCCCCGTAAAATCCCTTTGGCTTAGGTCACAACTGTTCGCAATTGAATCTGAGAACTTTACTGCATAAAAAAGTAAATCCTTCCAAATTGAAACTGACACTAAAATCAAGTGATGTATCGATGAGCGGCTTTGAGGTCATTTAGTGGCATTAGCCTGGGAATTTAAGCAGTCGGTTGATCCGCTCAAATTACCGACGAGAGCTTAGCTTCGATTCCGCCTATTTTTGTAACACTTGGAACCCCTCGCCCGTGTCGATGGGCCGTAAAAAATGACAAGTGCAGGCGGGCAAGGTGGAAAAGGGGTGCATAAATTTAGCTAAAATGTATCGCAATTGTTTCTGGGCCCGACTGGCGGCGTTTAGCAACCCTCGCACTGCCACTTTGCCGAGGGTGGAATTGGGTGTTCCAAGGGGGGAGTAGCGAGCATGTGTTTATGGGTTTGACTTTTCATTTGATTTAATTTGCCACGGCCAAGGGGGAGGAACTTGTGCGGCCCCAGATTAACTGTTGTTGGCTTTTGGCACGTTCGCCAGAAACAATAAAATCAAATAAAAATCTTCAACGCCCACTTAGTTATGGTTGTTGTCACTTCATTAAGAATGAGCTGTGAATATTTAATATATTTCTATATGGTTTGGTGGGAAAAGCGTCGATTGTGCGGGGGAAAACAATGAAAATTCCACATGGCCTAAAATATTTAGTAATTCGGTTACAGATTATTGAATCTAAATAAAACATTGACTGGAAAATACTAGCATGTTGTGGGTAGTTTAGCTTTTAAAAGGTGTGTATTTTGTTTGAAAAATTATTAGAAAATACAGCAAAGCAAAGTTAGTATAGATTTTATTATTTTAGTTAATAAAGTTAAGCTTGAAATCTGCTAAACAA
Source organism: Drosophila nikananu (assembly GCA_008042635.1). NCBI lineage: Eukaryota > Metazoa > Arthropoda > Insecta > Diptera > Drosophilidae > Drosophila > Drosophila nikananu. The sequence continues at coordinate 54,711 of VNJV01019064.1, read as the reverse complement.
AATATGTTACATTTTCTTTAAACTTGTCTAGGCTAAAACCAATTTTAAACCGATTGATTTTCCTGGCTTTTGTGGCTTTTCCTTTCTAAAATCGGCACCCACGCGCATTGGGCACATTGCGATCCTAGGATTTATGCCGCAATTTGCAATCTGTTGGCCTTTTGCGGTCTGTCTGGCATATCTATATTTATTATATATATTATTTCAGGGGGTCTGCTGGTCGCAACAGGAACCGCAAAAAGCAAAAACCCTTTTTGCGCTCTGCTTTTGTAACGATTTTAGCCACTTTTGCTGTTGGCCAATTCATTTGTTCATAATTTGCGGTCGGCAATAACAGCAGCAGCTGGAGGGCAGCAGCACTTGTTGGCCAAGTTGGATCACAGGATCGACACCGGCTGCAGTCTGGGGGAAATGTGACTTAGATTTAGTTGCAATTACCACATGCCACAGTGCCACTGTGTGTTGTGTGCTGTGAATTCTGCCTTGCGGTTTTCTGGGCCACCAGATGCCTTGTGATTTTCACCGTCTTGAGACATTTATTATTACTATTTTTTTTTGAACCGATTCCAGGGCGAATTTCGTGCCAATCACGCTAATTTCTGTGTCACTGGAGCGTTGCTAAGCCGGTGGCCCGGTGGCCTCCGGTCGAACAATGGACCACAAGTGGCCTCCGAAAAAGATGTCGGCGGCCAATTAGAGATCGGGCCAGAACACACCAATGACTTTGACTTACTTTCTCCATGCTCCGTCGAGCTCTGCTCTGGGCAAACAATGACAAATTCTGCGGCGTTTCCAATTTCCAGCACTTTTTATTTGCCAAATTCACAGTCACGCCGCTGCGTTCGCTCTAAGCGGCTTAGGAGGTGTTCGGTTTTGGCCAGCGCAGCGAGCAACGGACGACTTTAATTAGCAGCTCATCAAGATGAAGTTGTTCAGCATTAATTACATCTCAGTCGGCTTCTTTACTCCCCCATCAAAGCAAGTGTCGGTGGAGATTGCAAATTACTTATCGAAAAAAATAAGAAAAAACGAACAACTTAGGCAACAAACTGGTTTTTCTTAGTTTTATGCGAGAGTGGGTATAAGATACTTAAAAAAATATAATGTATTAGAACTTTTAAAGACTAATTGTTATTATTTTATCGAGAATATATTTTTTAAGACTTGCAGAAGTGTAATTATCATGTTAATCATTTAAAATCTATACAACAAAAGATATTCTATAATTATGAAGATAAATATTAATATTAGGCAAATAATAATATTTTTTATAGTAACCTAAAGTCAGTTAAGATTTTAAATTTAATTAGGGAATTTTAAAATAAATTTATTTTATGCTCATGAAAATGTGCAATGAAAATATGCAAATAATTTGCCTTAGAATTGATCAATTTTTATAAGTTAGGTATAAAGAATTAGTTAAATAAAATCTTACAGCGGGTGAAACGTTTTAAGGATTAAAGTATGTTTAAGAAATATCTAATAAAATATTCCATAAAATGACAAACAATTTATATTCTGAATATAAAACTCTAATTTTGAGCTCTAAATTATTTTCTTAAGCAATAAAATATTATGCCATTGAGAGTAATTTTATCAGCAAGTTAAGCACATACCTTAATATCGAGAATTTCTTGATTTTAAATAATTTTATGCTATTAGAATACTGAAACTGAACATTAAATATTGCTTTAGTTATGCAAATATCTATATAATAATATCCTGAAGGACTTTAACCTAAAAAAAGCACCCCTGGCACGCAGCTATCCCCTCTTCCTTACCCAGTTGCCACTGCAACATCTACAACAAAAATCCAAATACAACAAAAACTATAAGAAAAAACGAACAACGATGTGTAAATCGATTCATCGTTTGATGCCGACGATCGTGGATGCCGATGCTGCGGCTGCGGCTGCTGATGATGATGATGTTGATGATGATTTGGTGATTTTCTTTATTATTATTACTGTTTTTAACCAACTTCTTATTACAACGAGTTTTAAGTTATTTTTTCCTCGGTTTGTTGTCTTTCCCTTCGTGTTTTCTACGCGCACTCAGGGCACTCGAGCCGAGAGGTGTTGAAGACATGGCGGTGCCAGATAAAAGGCGCTACAAAATTGCTTTCTACCCGCCGCGTCTCCTCCGGACTTTGGAGTGCCCGAGAGATGGAGCGGGAGATGGGGCTAGCGAGATTCCAGACATCAATTCATTTGGCTATGGACTCTGCGGAATATTCAAAGGTGGGAGATGGAAAAAAAACTACCGTTTGGCAATCAAAGAGCCATGCAGAGGCAGCAGCAGCAGCAGCAGCTGATGATGATGAAAAAAGTGGGCAGTAAGGCGTTAATTGCTCATTATTGGGCACACTTCATGTCACACACAAAATGCAGACGCAGAAATTTATACGCTGATTGAGTTGTCCAACCCGCCGACCACGATGATGACGATGATGATGATCCCGATGATACTCATCATGATGACGATGACGCACTCCTCCAGTTACCTTATTTTTTTTCACCTTGTGTTTAACTTTTTCCACCTCCGCTGCCGCCCTCCTTTAACACATCGTCTTGTGGCCCCTTCTGCTTCTTGTTCAAGTACTAAATTACATAGTTTTTCAAGTGGAAAAACTCAAGAAATTAAGTTTAGGCTGCTGTAACTGCCGCGGAGCTGTAGCTGTTTCTGTTGCCATTGTTAATTGTAGGTTTTGGATCTGCTGCTGCTGCTGCTATTGCTATTCCATGAACACGGAACCAAAATACTAAGGAAAATATATTTAATTATTTACTAAAATAAGAAATATTTATTAAAAATAGGGGAACATAACGAGAGGAAAAACAAATGCAGAACAATATTGATTTATATTAAAAATAAGGATAAAATTAATATGTACACATTTGTTATACAGAGGAATTTCGCATTTACCGATAAAATATCTGTATTATTAACAAAATATCTAAACGAAGCTTTCATAATTTGATAAATCGAAATTTTTATATATATATATTGCATTAAGACATATTTGGTATAAATTAAATATCCCAAGCATGTTATTAATTTTATTAATATATTGAAAATGGATAAATTCTTTCAGCAAATTATTCTATTAGCTTTAATCCATTGAAATGTGTCTTATATCTCATAAAGAATATGAAATATAGAAGTATTTTTTTGTATTATATATTTATTGTTTTCTTTTTTGAAATGTAACAATTGGTTCTAAACGTAGAGTTAACTTAGGGTTAAGAGTCGAGTCTTGGCTTTACCAGGATATTGTAATACCTTTGCATAAATATTTCAAATATTTTGTACCATTAAAATGTAAGTAATATGTGCATGAATTAAATGACAAAATTTTAAAATGAAAAACGTTTTAGTTTTTTCATTTAAAGAAAATGTAAACAGTTGTTAAAATAAAATAGAACCTCCTTAAATGAAAACACAAAATACTTTTGCTTCATAATAAATTTTCCCAAGGCATTTTGTTCTTGCAAATTGAAGTATAATTCATTCCGAAGCTACACCCTATTTTTCCTCCCAGTGTAGCCCTGTTGCATTCGACTGGACGACAGCTCACGTCCGGGGCTAGCCTATGGATGGATACGGCCAGATGGATGGATGATGGTCCACTGACCATGCGCAGCTGCGTTTGCTGTTGCTGTTGCTGTTGCGGCGGTGAAAAATCTAAGTTGCCGGACTTGAGTTTGACTTTAATTGCTCTTGACAGTCATCACTGTCAGCGGCGGCAACTGCGCCCCCCATCAACGTGCCCTCCTCGCACATAATCATCGCCATCATCGCCAGCGTCATCATCAGCGGCTCGTGGTAACGTGGCAACGTGGCAACCCGGTTGTAGTTTGCCAATCTCGCTGCCCCAATCAACTTGCGCTTGTCAAACCAGACTGGGCCGCGGTTGCTGGTTGGGTTAGACCCACCGACTTTGGCTTCGACTTGGATTCAGACTGGGACTCGGCTTCTTGCCTAATACGGCCGCCATTTTGCAGAGTCATTTGTGTTAATGGCGGCTCTGGCTTCGCCGGCTGTTGGTTTGCTGGCCCGGGCCAGCGGTTCTCACATGCTAAGTACGGTGTATAATTAAATGAAAATTTGGAAATTAACATTTAATGAATGCGATCAGAAGATTGGAATATTTAAGGTTTTTTTTGGGGTAACTAGTGGTTAGGGGAAATTTCTTAAAAATGTAGAACTGAGTCTTGGTCTTAATGTTTTCTGTGATGGAAAACTTGGTAAGTGAAATTATTTTATAAGCCACAAAAAATATATGAATTTATTCTAGATCATATGAAGATCCAGGGAATTATAAAAGCAAAAGTTAAAAACTGTGTTGCCTTTGGTACAAGATAAATCTTAGTTTTAATTTAAGACAAGAATATCTCTTTCTTAAAATAATATAGTTCATTTATTTCACATACTTTATATCATTTTATTTTATTTTAAATAAATACAAGTTAATAAGAAAACTGTTTAAGACAACCTAAATAAGTATTAATCTTGCATTCATCTTAATACCCTTACTTAATAATTTATTTAAATATTTCCCACAACAAGTTCAGGGAATTTGTCAGCCATTCAATACTAACTAACTGTTTGCCTAAATTTAAAGCGCTACCAGTCAAAATTGATTTTCTGCTGGCCATTGATAAATTGCCAAAGATTAACGCCGTGGATAAGGCTTAGCTTCACAACCAAAAATGTCACTCGAGGCATTTTAAAACGTTGCCTAAAACTAATAATTTGTTTACTTAAGTCTCTGTTAAATATTTCGTTAAATGCTGAAAGCATTTAAAACATTTTCTTAATGTTGCTAATTTGTCAAGCTCGTTTTTGTTCGTTATTTTTTTTTTTAGTTTTTTTGTTAACTGTGTATAGTTTACAGAACTTGTATTGTTTTGTGTTTTTTTGTTGTTATTAATTCACGCATGGCTTCCCCTACGCTTGTTAATTGTGGCTCATTCTTAGGCGTAAATTATTAATTTTAGCAATTTCAGAAATTTATACACATTTTTTGTGTGTGATTTATGTTTATCGATGTGAGGTTCATAAGCCGTTACAGTTTTTTGTTTTAGTCGGGAATCATAATAACAAAATTATTACTTTTTATTATGTGAATATATATTGGTTTTTTTGTTTTTGGTTTGACAATTATGATTTTCATTGTTGCTCGCCGTTTGTAATTAATGTTCGCTCATTTGTTGTTGTCACTGTTTGGTTTTACAACTAATCTGGCACAAAGGCACACGTTTTGCCGTAAAAAAAGTCACAAATTAAAACTCAATTTGTTTAATAAACGTGCCAAGCTAAAAACGGACTTAAAAGAATATTCAAAACTAACTTTATACCCAATAAACAACAACATTCCATTCTGGCCTTCTGCTTAGAGCTCAGTTATTTTAAGAGGTTCCTAAAGAAAAGGGACAAAAATCAGAATGCATATCCATCTATTATCATTTGTCGCTGTCAATATTTCCCGACTGACCGCATAAACCTCGCGCTGCCTCACCCCAAGATCTCCGTTCCATTTCCATTGCGACAACAAAATATTGAAATGCGCATACCAAATTATTCAAATGCGTTAAGTTATGAAGTTATCACGATGGCACTTCTGCTCCAGCGTTCCCTGTGCCCCAAAAGCCGGGTCGATCCGAGCCAGTGAGTGACAATGGGTTTCCCTCTCGCAGGGCACCCCGCGGTCGGGGTCAGTTTTGGGCTTTTTAACTAGGTGCACAGAGAAAAAATAGTACGTTTATTCTAGAAATTATATCTTATATATATATGTAATATATATATTTAGGAAATTCATGACTTTTTATTAAATTGCTAAAATTATACAAGTTTTAAGATCATTTTTATAATAAGATATTTTAAGCTCATTTCTATTATCACAAAAATACGCATTACAGAAGATTCTTGGCTTAGAACTGAATACTGAATTCGGATGGAAAAAATCATAGAAATTAGATTAATATTTTACTTAAAATTCGATGTAAAAATCGATAAAAATCGATATGTTAACATTGCAATTCTTTGGAAAATAAATAAAATGTAATTTTTGGATAATGTTTTAATAATATAGATAATATTTATATTTATTATTATAATATTTAATATTTATTATCATAATATTTACGATCATAATATCAAAGTTTATGTTATTTTTCATATAAAATTTAATTCGATATTCAAATAATATCTGCATTTTGCTCAGCTCTAATTCTGAAATTCTTCTCCGCTTGACTTCTGAAAAAGATCCTTAGGTCTCGGGATTAATGTTGGATCTCAATTAAATGTAAATTATATTATAGAAAACCTAAAGATTTTTATTAAACAACTAATTAATTATGGTACATTCTGAGGACCAAAGGTTATTTTATTAAAATTCATAAAAAACCCTTTCCCAAGTGTATCGGCATTGGACTTCTCCCTGTGCACATCCATTGTCCGGAGGCATTTGTTTTTGTGCGCTACACTTTCGATGAGCGACTCCCCTGCCAGGCACTTATTTATGGGGCATTAGACGGCCCATAGAGATCCCTAACCACCATCCCTGACCTCCAGCTCACAGCTCCCAGCTCCCACCTTCCAGCTCCCCGGTTATTTTGACAGTAACAAGTTGACCGGCAAATATATGGGCGATGGGGACAGCCACTAACTGTCGCCGATCGGCGATCTTCGATCGCTTAGCTCCGCTTCGTTGTGGTACATATTTCATCGATTCATTTCAGAGATGAAGTTATGAACGCCGGAGGAGGAACCGGAGCCGGAGCACCGTACAGAAAGCGTAAACGTAAATTTGAATATTTGATTGGGTCCCCGGCCGGCACAATCGCCGTCAATTTATGCGGCGTGAACGGTTATCATTTTTTGTTCGTGGCTGTTTTAAGGTAGCCCATAGTTTGGCAAGACGAGGAGATGAGGAGGTGGATGAGACGGGCAGTGCTACGTGACATGCGCAGGTGTTCCAACCATCCATCCAGCGATCGATATTTGGCCAAAATCGGAAGTAGCCAAAATGGGTCTTGGCCAAAACGTGTTCGATTTTGGCAGCTTTTATGAGGTAAGAAAGTTACCTTAAAGAGAATTAATAAGCTTTTAAAGAGTAAGTAATTTGGTATTTAAAAGTAACACAGTTTATTTAGTTTATTATTTAAAATATTTAGACTTCTTTGAACTCTCTTTAAGCCTTAAACCTACTCTCAATAATCGTTCCATCGGCAAATACCTTTGTGTGGCATGCACCTGATAATGTATGCATCTGATAAATCGCTGACAGCTGATCTGTTAGGTCAAGTGCGGTCCTCGTATATAACTTTTATGGCCGCTCTTATCGGCTTTATCAGATCCGGCTGGCCCACAAAAAAAAAAAAACCGGCCGAAAAAACAACTTAATTTTCTCGCCTCGACGCGGAGATATAGTCAAGGGGTTTTATGGGCGGGAAATAAATCAAGGGGGGCTGTCAGACCACAACGATGGGTCAAAGGCAAGAGATCATACCATCACCGGCTAACGGTGCTGGAGCCAGCGAGAGTGTGATTGAGATCGGGCTTCATTTAAATTTACAAGAGGCAACCAACCACCTCAGACATCAACTACTTAACGCAGCCATTACACGATCGATGATGAGGCCCCGTCGCAGATGGAGATGGAGCTGGATATGGAGATGGGGACTCTGGCAACTTCATTACCGCTCTCCAGACCTCAAACATCCGAGCCCAAAACCACTTCGGCGGCAGCTACTCAATAGTCAGGTCGGCTTTGGTGCTGCGGCTCGGTTTCGTTTCATTTTTCGAACATTCGTGCCCTAATGACACTTTAATAAATCATTCGAAAGGTGAGACATCGAGTGCAAGTTAAGGCTTGATGATGGTCCAAAAGGGTAAAGCAAGAGGGAGAAGAAAAACCAAAAACCAAAAATCCAAAGTCAAATGAGAAATGCGGTTACTCGGTGGTTTGCTGTTCGGCAGAACACCGAAATAACTCAGGCGAATGATATTTCATTGGCAGGAGCGAGAAATCAGGGAGTTATGTAAATTTCTGAGGTTGTAGTTATGAGGAATTGAAACGCCTCAACGATCCATTTGTAATGTGATATCGTACAGCGAACGAAACTGTAAACGGAACAGCCACTAATGACAAATATAAATAACTGGAAATAAGTTATGGGAAATCTCTACCAGAATGATAAATAGTTTAAAGTCACATACTGCATATAACATTTTACAAATTAATCTTTGGAATCTTATAAAAAATCGTTCTTAAACTCTTAAAACATGCAGCTATTTTTATACAAATATTTGCTTGATACAAAACCCATTTCATTCATTGCCCTTCTGCTCTTTGGCTAATGTAATCTATATTTAATTATGCATACACTCAAAAAGGGTCTCTTAAACCTAAAATATGATGGCTTCTGCATAAAAACAATGGTCCGGCGCAGAGAGCTCCAAAAAAACCAAAACAAGACAAAACAACCTGCGTCGTCGGACTTAAATAAGAAGAAACCAAATTCAACTTACTTACGAAATTAACATTTTGTCGTTGACATCTTATTAATACTTCACACCTTTTTCTTCGGTCTCCAAAATCGATTGTTATTTTATGAAAATTAGTCAACGCGCCGCAGACACCGACAAAAATCTTCATTCGAGAAGAAACCAAAAAAAAGGTAAAAGAGTCAAATGCCAGAAGACGACGTCGCTCTCCGATAACGAGTTGGGGATGTGGAGGCCCAGAACTAAAACCGGACCCAACTGGGGGGCAGTGGAACAGGATGGATTTTGAGTTGGTTCCCTCGAAAGTCCGAGGGTTTATTGAATCTTTATGAAATGTTGTTGGTATTTGAATATTTATACATTTTTTTTGTTGCTGTATTTAGAAATGCTGTCGCTGTGTTTTAATATTAATTAGTTAATGTGCGTTGCTTGTTATACGGTTGTGTGGAGCCACATATAAATAAATATTAAATTAAGGCAGTGAAATATTAATAATGTACATATACGAACGAGCGTAGCCGCCAAATGGAAAATAAAGTGAAACGTTTATGCATAATCCTAATTCGGTGGTGTGAGGCTCTCGGCGCGGGCGACAAATTAAAAATTCACATAAAATACATTATAAATTGATCGTAAATTCTATACACTCAACGAACACCAAATCGAAAACTCCCTCACAAGCCACTAACACACTTTATTCTTTATTGTTCATGGCTGTTAAGCTCACCTTAAATTGGCCTTTATTTTGCATCGCTTTTGTATATATTTTTAAATCTGTTCTTAATGAAGTGTAGGCAGAGATTGTAATTGAATTTTAATATTAATTTATTAAAATTAAAGCGTATTGAAAGGAAAATTATAAATAAATTATATTTTAATTGAATTTAGAAGGGGCAAAAGTTTCATAATTGCAAGAGTATGGCATATTTTTATTATGCTTACACAGGACGCTGTTGAATTATTAGTTCATTCTTTTTATAACATGCAAAGGAAACAACTAAATTAAACTACAATTTGTATTTAAATTAATTTATAAATAATTAGAAACCTAGTGGTAATTGAAAATAATTACACTAGCTCAACCCCATAATTTTGTTCAATAACCCAACTCGGTGTACATTTAAGCAACATGTGGGAGTGGCTGCAGCCTGAAGTCTTGACCAATTTACGACAGTTTGGCTCTACGTTTGATGGGCCCCATAAATCAGCTTTCGTCCGGCTGACAAACCAAAATCATATTTAATTTATTTTGGCCAAATGATTTGGCATAAATCGTCGCGGATGCATTATGAAGGGACCCGCTTTAAATGACCATGACTGTGAAAATTTCGTGGCATTGAAAAGCATTTGTCATATGCACAGGGATACACCGAAGGGAGGAGCTCCGGAACCGGGGGACCCGAAAAGAATTCCCCCCTGAAATTACCATGCAAAGTGCTGCATCATCGATGGCGAAAGCAACTAACTGCCTGGCTCGTTAATGTCCTCGTCCTCGTTTTCGTCCTCATCGTTGTCCTTGGCTGGCTTTATCTTTTTCCACCTTCCCACCTCTCCCACTCTCTCTCTCCCTCTCCCTCTTTCTGTGTGTTTGTGTCTGTGACTAATGTGCACACCTGAAACGTCACAGGACGCGCACAGGTGCAGGACTTTGCAGCAGAAGCAGCAGGAATCCCGTGGGCAGGCAGCGGAACATTAACGCCAGGCTGTCTGGCTGCATCGCCTCGGGCCTGATCGATATATTCCGATTAATCAGTCGACTTTTGTCGCCTCGGTCCTAGGTCCGAGGACTCCTCAGGACTCCCAGCCGCGCCGGAGGTGTGAAAGATTTTACGATCCCTCCGCTGGGTATTTCGCTGGAAAATCTGCACACCCCACAGGGCGGTGGAGTCCGCAGCGATCGTGCTGTGTGTGTGTCCTGGAATCCTGGGACCCACCTGGTGTGGGAAATTTCTACTTGGCTCTGTGCGAAAATTTTCATTTACGAAAAAAAACCGTGGTTGATTTTCTTTATTTTTCGCTTGTTTTGCAGCTGCATTGAAATTTGATTATCGAGGGTCCAAAATTTTGTCTGAATTTTGAAATTAATTACAACATTTAAACTAAAGAATTGAAAGCTGATACTGAAGGAATTTCAAAACAAAGAAATCGTTCTAGAAAGCATTAAAATTCCAATAATTAAATAAAAGTTTAATAAAGTATACAAATACACACTTTTCAATCAATTTAGAAGGGCAGAAAAACTATTTTTTGAGTGCAAGATAATTGACAAATTCTTTACTTGTTAATGAAGAAAATTTTTCGCTCATTAAACCCTAATTTTCTTTTTAAGTCTCTCTGAAAATTATTAAGGGAAAATTTGCTTCTTCCTTATTACTATGAGCTTAACGATTTTTGTAAATTGATATCCACTTAGGGGGATATTAAAAAATTCTAGGTAAAAAATGGAATAATACGAATAATGAAGGGTACATTTTATTACTAATTTATAAATTGTTCAATGGACATATATGTATACCTCACCAAGGCCTTAGGCCCCCGAAGGCTCAGCCCGAAGCCAAAGCCTAAGCCTAATTTTAAAATAATTGCAAGGCAATTAAAGAATTTTTCCAAAGTGCCTTGTGATGCATTTTGGTTGCCTTTTATATTTGGTCATCTCCATTTATTTTCATTGGCTTTCCGCAATTACTCACAGACATCGCAGCTTCGGAGAAGAAGGGAAAGAACGTCGAAGGACGGAGCTGGGATGCATTGGCAACTGGCGGGGATTGATATTGACTTAAACCGCCGGGGCGGTTGACATTGCCGGGCCCGAACACGTCGCCCCAGTGCATTGCAATGGCAAATGACAGATGCTGTCAGCCACAAAATGCATAAACAAATACACACACACACTCTAGCGCAGAGCCAGACACACCAACAGGCACATCCATGCATGTGCACGGGTGGGTTGGCTGGGTGTGAGTGGCTTTGGCATATGTATGCATTTTGCGCACGAGGCCGCCGCAGCGGACGCTCATTAATTATGGAGGCATTAATATTGGACCACGGCACACACGCATATATGTACATACATATATGCACAAAAACACACACATGCATGTGTGTATAGATGTGGGCATAAATTTTGAGCAAACATAATTTATTACAACACACATTTGTTGTTGCTGCCGGGGACGACTCCTACTTCTGCCAGTGACTTTGTTTATTTGCTTGTCGGCTTTAACGCTCAAAATATTGTTTGGCCAGGGCACAAAAAAATTAGTACACACACACACACAAGCAAGTCCATAAAGCCCGGGGTCAGCGCACCGATGGCGGTCGCAGGCGCCATTTTGTTCGTTTGTCCGCCATTTTTGTTGGACGCAGGAAGAATCGTGCGTAAGAATGTGGAGACCGGAAATGGAAGGAGTTTTTGGCTGTATTTTGTAATATTTTTAAAAATAATTCACATACTCATTGTAAAAACAATTACAAATATTTGTAAAAGCATTCAAGTACCTCATTTTGTTAGTTGTAATATTTTGCTGCATGCTTTTAGGCATAAGTTTAGGTGATTCAAGTTCACTTTTAGAAATTCTGGTTTTTGATTTCTGCAACAATGGCAAGCGAGTTTACCATATCATTTCTATGCCTGACAACGCCACTGACAAACACTTCTTCCCTAAAATGTTTGCTTGCACAATTATTAATTTATTTTTAAGCTAAAAGGTGTTACTATTTTAAATATCTAGGCACTCTTCAAAAATTCTCGTTTGCCACTTTGAAGGTATTTATAAGAAAGAGTAAGCAGAGGCTTAGCTATATTGACATTTCTCAAATATAAACAATCAGCTTGAATAATATTGACACAGTTTGTGACAAGACTTTCTAGAGGTTTTTTCGTTGTCTAATTTTGTAGCTCTAAATTGGAAAAAAACCGCTTTAGATGCCGAACTTGAACCCTGAAGCCTGCTTGAAATTAACTCAACTGTCCTGTCCCTGTCCCTGTTTACAGTATCTATAATTTTCTATGGCTTCGATGAGCGTAAGCCCCTCGTGAGGGAAGCCTCAAAAAATGGTTTAATTAAAAAAAGCAATATGAAATGTGAAATGGGAAATGGAAAATGTGATGAAAAGGTTTAGTCATCAGCGAGTCGAGCAGCCGTGAACCTTGACAATTATCTTCACACATCCGTCGAGGGGGAGGATAAGCCGCAGCCGAGTCCTTGTGTGTGACCTCCTTTTGTGCCATTCGATTGGGATTGGGATTGAGAAAGAGATTGGGTGAGACAACGCCTAAGTCATGAAGGATAACTCGCGTTCAATCACCGTCGTTGAAAAGGAAACGAAAGCGGACTTCTCCATACAATAATCGAATAAGCCGCGCATTCATTGCGCGAAAGTAAAGGCAACGAAATAAATCCGCACATGTCCGTTGGGAAAGACATCTCCAGTACTCGGGATCCGGGATACAAAGACGCTCTCCCAGATACAATTGAGATGCGAGTTGCAGGCGTTGCAGCAACAGCAGCAGCAGCAGTTGCTGATGCATCAAAAGCGACTAGCAGGGATTTGTCCTTTCTTCCTCTGATCTGCCAAACGGGGAGAAAGGGGTTCAAGGTGGGGTTCTATGACGGCTTAGGCCCAATAGATATAATAGCCTTATAAGCCGCTTGGCGGCAATTCGCACTCTGCCTCAACTGCCTCATCCGCTTAGCACCCCCGGCGAAAATCGCGCGGAGTCTGAGGTCGCGTTACATGATTATTATTGCCAATGGAAATTGCCAGAGGAAAATCAAATTAAAATATACATTTTTAATGGCCCCTGGAATGGCCAGCAGCTCCTCTTCTGCCCGGCCTTTTGTTCTAGGCTCAGCTCGGTTCAGTTGGTTCGGTTGGTTCGGTTCGCTGGTTCAATCTGCGATATGACATAATGCGTTTGGCGTCACGTTACATTGCGTTGCAACTGTCTGCAGGCCAGACTCTCGCTCTCACACCCTTGCCCCGTGTACGTAATTCATTAAAAAAGTTAATTTTTACCATCCGCCCAGTCGTCCGGACTCCGGACCTGATTGTGTCCTGATTATGGTCGCAGGGCCAAAAAGGATATGCCGCCTTATTGGGCCTGACCAGCGGCGGTCAGATAGTTCGTAACGATTATGGGGGCCAGGACACACAGCACACTTGGGAAACATAATTTCAGCGGCTCAGATTTAAGCCTGAAGATAGGAGATTATAAGGGGTGGAGCCCTGGAATATTGGGGAGACTTTTGAAAGGACTAACACCATTTGAAAGCCTTTAAATTGGAACGGTAGGCTGAAATCTCAATAGAAAAATTATACACAAAGTTATAAGCATATCAAAGCACTTATTAATGATGCAACTACTTATTTAGTTAATTTAAAAATTTAAAAGAAAAGGTAAATTTAATTTTCTTAATTCTGGGACTTTTCTCCCTCTTTAATTAAACTTCTTTTACCAATGCACTCCCCCTGCGATTGAAACTGCTGACCCCCCGGTTGCACCTTTTCGCATGCCTTCGTAAATGCCTTTACACACCTTCTTCTTTCACTCTTTTTGGGCTACCATAAAAATATTTTAATTAAATTTCACATCTATGCCCACGGTTTTGTATCCTTTTGCTGTGTGCGTTCGGGCAAACCTTCAACTGTGACCGGAGCACTGGCATAAAGCGCAGGCCATTAATCATTCAAATTACCCATACATCATCATTACCCACAGCTCTCGGTTCCAGTGCCCTCTCCTCCAGTGCCTGTGGCACCTTTCTGTCTGCGGAAAATGAATCCCGGCCAGCGGGGAAAAAAAGGAGAAAAATCTACGGAAATTATTCAATGAGGGCGGTCTCAATTAGTTTTAGGCGTTTCACGGTCCCCGTCTCCGCCGCAAACAGGTAGAGGGCAGCGACGTTACTGCAGGGGGGCCGGAAAATTGTTCAGTTACCTGAATCGGTGGGCATTTGGCCAAGTGGAAGTTCTTAGACAGAGCGGCGTCTACAGCATTTTCCGGGAATTGCACTAAGCTGTGCTGTCCCAGAGGGAAGAAGGATTTGATAGGATGGTGGTGGTGATCAGGGGGGGCGCTAAATGGAGATTACATTCCAGGACATTTCAATATTCGTATATCAAAAATCGTATACAACTCTGGGTCTTAAAGTGCATGGTACTCCGATTAATATTCAAATAATATGCACACCTTTCTTTTCTTGAATTAATCTTTGATCTTTCTTTGGTAACATGATTTACTATTTGCTCCCTACTCCAATATATTTCCAGTGCCATAAATCAGCGATCCCGATATGTTTCAAGCTGCCTTTGAAGAAGTGCCCATGCAAATCACCTCAAGTGCTGCCACTCACCTCATTTGCCGTAATTCCATCTGCGATTCTGTCACCCCGCTGCGTTCTGCGCCCTGCGGTCGCTGTGGCCGCTTTCATCGCTAAAGAGCGTTAACTAACCGCAGCGAATGATCAAATATCGAAAATCAATTCCGCTGCCATTGTCACCCATAATTAAAGTCCGCCGAGCCGAATGCCCGCTGGCTGAGGTGGTGGTGTCGCATTCGTATTCCGATACGGATTTTGATTCCCCTCCAAAAAGGATGTGTCAGTGAGTCGAGTCAGTCGAGCGGCTCGGCTGGGAATTCTCTCACGAGTGCCACTCCAGGGCAGTGATAAGGATACGGGAAAGGGAACCAACAAATTGGAAACACATTTAAATGCCTCGGCCACCACTAAAACAAAAAAAGAAACGAAACGCAAGAAAGAAGTTACTGTTTGCCTGGCTTCCTTCCCCCTGAGGGTTCGACTGAGGCTCGGTCGACCGCAGCTTCCGAAACCTATTTGGGTTAGTTCTCGAGTTTTCAGTTACCGCCCGGTCTCAATGTCAACTGTAAAAATTTCTCAGGCGTAACGAGAAATAAGTTACATGACTTCCAACGGAAGTTGTGTGCGAATGTATCACTCCACCACCCCAGAGCCAGGGGTCGGCTTACGACGACTGTCTGATCTGGTCTAGTCCACTTTTGCTGGCAACTTGATTCTTAATTATTGCATTTATGCTGTGCCGACAAATTTGCGGTAATTGAATATTTTTGAGATCTGGTTTTGGGCCCCCGTTTGGGAGTGACGAAGTCAATGTGCAGCCAGCCACCTTTGTCTCTGCTCGTAATTAGTGCGTTGAGTTATTGTCTATTTGGGGTTAGAACGTGTTCCTCCTTCCTTCCTTGGCTGCTTTTTGAGTGGAATTCCCTGCGAGGATGTAACAGGACCTCCCGGGGCTGTTTATAACCAGATTAGACTTGTCAGAGGGCCAGCGAGGCTTCCCAAGTGGGTTAATGAGGTTATTGAGAATCTGGTTAAAGTTTACACGGTTCAAAGGGTGCTTCAAGTGCAAATAGTTGTAAGCTTTTCATATTTATGCGGGGCATAAGGTTTCCCTATATTAAATTCAATTGTTTAAGTAAACAATAAATTTATTATTGCACATAGAAAGGGCAGAGATTTTTGGGGACATCTTCCTAAGCTGGCTTTTCCTGAAATAAAATAAATCACATTTTGGGTAAACAAACTAGAACGAGGAATAATAATTTTCCATATAAAATTTAAGAATTTAATTCATTTCCTGTACGATTTAAAAATTCTTTTAATTTATTTCCCATTTTTTTAAATGTATCCCAATTAAAACAGAACCTCTTTTCCCTCCACTGCTCCCTGGGAAAGGTGAAAAACGCCTTTCAAAATATTTTCAAATTTATTTTGAAATACGCCGCATTGGCCAAATGCATTACGAATTCAAATTGTATCTTTTCCTTTAATTGGTTTACTTGTTTGTTATTTGTTGCTGGGAATATTTCGCCTCAGGTGCAGACAAATTTACCATTTCCGATCCCCGCCGCCCTGTCGCATTTGTCAATATTTTCGTCTACAGACTACAAGGCTGCAGGGCTGCAGGGCTGCAGGGCTGCGGAGGGCTGTTGGGCAAACAAACATGCTTAAAATAACAAATTAGCATAGACCGGGGGGCAACGCGGCCTGGGACTACGTACTAAAACAACAAATAAAGAGCCCAGGGGCCCCGGGAGGAGGGTCGGCAAGCTACCAATTTGGTACACTCACTCGAGATCGAGTTCCAAGTGCTGGCTGGCTGGCTGCTCGGCCGGCTGAAAAGTTACATCAATCACCATCAACACTCCACAACTCATCGACATCGACAACGGCATCGGCATCGAAATACCAAAATGGCGCATTGGTGTTAATGATGCCGACTTTGAAATTTTACCGACGCGCCCACAAGAGCCTTTTGCAAAAAGTACAAAAAATACAGAAAAAAATATATATATATGTATATGTATATATGCGCAAAAGGCAAATAAGGCAAGTGTCATTTTGAAGTTTTCATCATCATCTTCATCATCATCATCGGCAGCGTTCGGCATTGGAGGGTCACATTCGTCATTGGGCAAACAAATGAAGGGGACGCCGAGCTGACAGATGAATTTTTTTTGGCCTGCCTTTGCTGAATGATGTGCGAACAAGTTGTAATTATTTCGCATTAAGCCACGGAGCCCAGCGGAACGCAGATGCGGCTCAAGACGAAGTCTTCCTTGTCCTCTTGAAGGAAACCAAAGGTGTCAAGATGAATGCAACTCGGGGAGCAAGGCAACTACAATAGAAACTTTAACTGAAACTGAAACTGAGTAATGAGCGCGGTCTTGAAGGCTTTGGATGTCCTGAAAGGAGTATCTAGCTAAATGACACAGGCTTATATCCATTTTGGAATGTGGTAAATAATTGTGAAATAATTGCAATGAAAAGGTGATCTGTTTTTTAATGACTTTGAAAACCTAGGAAATGTCGAAGTTCTCACAGAGTTCTTCAAGGGTCTTTTTATTCCAAAAGGCTTAAAATATGTTCATTAAAACTTAAGGCTGAAAAATATAAATAATTCCCAGAAAATCGTATAAAAATAAGACGCAACCCACAAATATGCTGCAAATGCCTACAAAGAACCGCACTCGACGAGGCTGACTTGACTTGGCCATTAGGAGCACATTAAATTCCACCACCCTCCTCCCTTTTTGGCCTGCGTTATCTGGGGAGAAATCAAACTGCTGCCGCCACATTGCGTTGCATTTAATTATGCGAATGCCTTCGATTGCCGGCAACCAGTTGACACTGAAGTCTGGCTTTCCCACGTTCGCACGGCAGAAAACCAACCGCCTACCAAAAAAAAGTCGTTAGACCAAAGTTGGGCGGAAAAGTCGTGGCCCTCCCCGCGGCTCGATTTACAATACTTCCGCGTTTTGTCACCGGAAAAAGGTAAATCACAAGCTGACCACGCAACAAGCGGAATTATTCTATATATATTTCGTTTATTTTTTCCCTATTTTCCACTGCGCTGTTTTTGGGGGTGAAAAACGAGAGTTCAGCGGAAAAGGCGCAAGTTTTCCGCGCGCAACGTGAACAACCCCCGAACCGGGTTTTTTGGGTTTTGGGTTTTGGATTTCGGAAGTAACCACCGCGAGACGTCGCGAACATTTAATTGCATTCGATATGCGCTTTTGGGAAAATTTCCCACGATTTTCGTGGCGGATTTTTCCGAAAGGTAACTAGCTCAGGTCAGTTCCAAGCAGCTTCGGTCCAGATGCTTTGATCGAAAGCTGCTGTGTGAGTGATAAGATTCAGGCACTGGGAGAAGTTAGGGTGATAAAGTTAGTTTAATATTAAAGTAATAATGTATAAGTATTTCTAGATAAATGTGGAATTTATAAGCATTATAATTAATATCAGTAATACTGCTTTAATTTTATAGATTTTTAATATTACACATACAATCTTTACTACTTTAATAAACTAAATTATAGAACTACTTTAAAGCACTAAGACTTCTAAGACATTCAGGACTTCTAAAATGAAGCATAATTTTTACAAATTTATACTTAATTTCTCTGAGTGCATCACCATCCTCTGGCTCATCATCATCCTCATCATCGCTGTGCTCTGATCCTCATAATCAAAATTTATGGCCGCTGATTGTTTCCGCGAGTGACCGCGACGCCTCCGGAGAAAGGGTTGCTCGCTCCCCCCTCCAGGAATAATAGGGAAAGATGGTCCTCGGTAGTCTGAGATTTGTGTGACTCATAACGAGTTTCCTCTCGCCTGGCTTGGACCTTAAGTGGATATTGCCCGCGATCCTTTGTCTCGCACAGCTGCCCCTTTTGTTCGCGGTCCTGGACAGTCCAGTCGCCGCTGTATTAATCCTGTTTCCAGTGGCACTTCTTCGGTTACGGCAGCTTATCAAGAGCCTTCTTTATGTAAATTTCACATTATAGTTACTTTTTTCCATCGCTTAATCCAGTTCAAATCAAAAATTAAACTTGCCGGGGATGGTCCTGAGCTCAGCAGGATCAAAGAAACCTTGGGAGTGTTGAGGATCTTTATGAATCTGAGCTGTACTCGGATTTGTTTATTTACTTAATAATTGCAGTGCTGAATCAGCTGCTGTGCATCAGTTTATTTAATAATTTCACTTGAAAACACTTCCTCCATTGTCTGGCTGCGGCGCATGCCATCTTTTTTCGAGGTCCGAAAACAATGAATCAAAAATTTAATAAGCATTTTATACAATAATCGAAAAGGCAAAGAGAAGTATTCCCAAATTAGCTGTTGAAGGCAAGGATCAGGAACATAGGAACAAGTAGAACGAAACCAAAGGATTCGATGAGGATAGTAGTCAGTTTCAGGGTTTCGCAATGGATTTTTCAGCAGTATTTCCGGCTAGGTTGAGGACCCGCTCGTGGAGCACCATGTAGGCGAAAAACTGCAGGGCACTGAGGAACAGATACTCGTTCTTGGGCACATCGAACTGCCGGTCGTGGATAATGGTCGCCGTGTACATCATCACAGAGATGGCGATTACGGCAAAGCAATTTCGAACCGCAACGTAAATCCCCTGATAGTCGATCCAGAAGGCGTTGATGAAGAACAACAGCATCATAATATTGGATATGGCCACCAGCAGGCTGAGCAGCATATCGCCCGGCACAATGAACATGGGAAAGTAGGCGCCCCAAAAGACGGAGGCCACCATGAGGGACACCACAATGACGCCGGCATAGAAGCTGACCAGGCTATTCTGGCTGTTCGTCTGCTCCATGGCAATGTAGGCGGTGGACGACTCCACGATGATCCCCAGGAGGATGTAATTGAACGGCACCTTGCGTCCGAATTTGGTCCAGGCCAGGACGGCCACCGTGTAGAAGGTGCACATGAGCCACCAGCCGTAGAGGGCTTCGTGCACCTTGATATTAATTTTGCCAACGGTCGAGCCAATGATAATCCACTGGACCAAGGCCACCGCTGCCATGATGACAGTCAGGCCGTAGGTGCGACCGGCATGGCTGATGTTCTCATCCGGCGGAATGCCGAAGATCTGAGGCTCCCCAGGACGGTACTTCTTTCGCTGAGGAAATAACCTCATCGAATATTATTTGAGGTTTAATTTTGGGAAGGAAAACATTTGAAGTCCGGGTTACTAAGCTGATCTTGATCCATAGAGATGTTTGTTTTCATTTAAACTCTTGGATAATCAGTCTTAGAAGATTATTCAATAGGTTCAATTTATTTTTATAATAGAGAGTAAGTTCACACTTCCCAGCCCAGCTTATTGAAGAACCAGCTTAAAGATTTCCCCAAATTTAATTAAAAGTTTTTACTACTACAAAGACTATCAGGCACGTCATTAGGAACCAGAAGTGCATGTAAATCCCATTGGCACAACTGGCTGTTTGCCCATAGGGCACTTGCCTCAACCGTCCGCAATTCATGCTGGCCTGCATGGGACTCAGGAAGATCACCACGATGAAGAACACAATGGCGCTCGCCAGGATGAAACGCTTCTCGTTGGTGAACATTGACATCATGAGCAGCACGAAGAGCGTTATGAAGCCTAAGAGCACCATCAAGCAGGAGCACAGCGGGTTGGGCAGCAGCATCATTGGCGCCTTGGCACCGTACACATGCAGCAGGGCCAGAAGAACCCCGGCAACGCCCATGGAGCCCAACACCAACCACACGGACACATGGACCACAAAGTAGCAGCCAAAGAGGGTGGTGAACATCAGGGAACCGAGGACCAAGCCCCAGCACAACCACCGAGTGACCGGCGTCTGAGGTATGCAGCTGAGCACCGTGAGCAGGACGAAGCTGGCGATGAGCCATAGAAATGGAGGCACTGGAATCTCCCGCTCGACTGGCGGCTTCAGCGCAGACACACAGATCCATGGAATTCCCGACAGCAGGCACAGGCCGGCACCGCTCAGGTAAACTTGCAAGATGAAGATCTTAAGATCGCGATCACTGATCACCAAGGCATCGGGATCCTCAGGATCGTTGTCAAGATTTCTGTTTGGCCAACGCTGCATCGGTCGGGGTTGATTATTTTGATTCATGTGGATTTGGAAATTTATGAAGTAATACCTGCAAATTTTGACAACATCAAATTGTACTACTCTTTGTATTTGTGGCTCTACTTTAAACACATGTACATAGCTCTTTCAGTAACCGGACGTGTAATAACCTGGGAAAAGCGAAACATATGATACGATTTCATCTAGCAGTAAGAAGTTTGTGCTTCCCTTCTCTTACCATTGTCGTCTTTCGTCGTTCGACTGACCTCAAGCTGGCGCAGCTTCTCCACATGGATGAAGTAGCAGATGCAGAAGAGGAATATCATGGAGTGGAGGTAGAGTGACAGGGCGCAGATGATCTGGTGCTCCGCCGGCGACACCTCCACCACGGCCAGGCGGCCGTGGTTGAACTGCGCCTGGATGGGAATCGCAATGACCACCATTATGAACAGGATGCTAACGAAGGCGTGCAGCAGCTCGGGGCTTCCGAGGGCCAACTGGGCGGCGCCCACACAGACCAGCGTCAGCAGCAGCAGCATCATCAGGATCGTCGAGCAGACGCCGCCGGGCAGGAAGTCCTGCGGGCATTTGGAGCCCGAGAAGTTGAGCACAACAATGACAACGGCCACACTTACGATCACCACGAACGCGTACAGTGGTCCCACCAGCTCGATGACCACAGAGCCGGCGATTGTGGTGCAGAGCACCACCACCACCGCCAATATCCACTTGCAGGGCGAGCAGGTGGCCGTCTTGGGGATGCAGTTCAAGGTCGCCATCACCAGAAAGATGGTGATCACCAGGACGTAGGTGGGAAAGGGCAGGGTCTTGTGCGGGTGCCACCGGCTCAGCGTGAAGATCCCCCACAGCAGCAGGGTGGTGCAAATGAAGGCCAGGCCAAAGTAGTAGTTGTTGCGGATGAACTGCGTCAGCTCGTCGAGTTCCTCGACTTCGAGGCTGTCCGTTCGGGCGTGATCCTGGTGGTAGATGTTGTCCATCTAGCCGGAGTGTCGGCGAGTGTCGAAAGGGGCTCAAAAGCAGTCCCTGACAACAACTCTGATGTTGTTCACCAAGACCTGTTGATCAGTTTGGACTGATAAACTGAATATCTAAAGGTCATGGCAAATGAGGGTTACCAATGGGTTTCCACTTGGGATGTTTAAATAGAGGAAAATTCAGATATGTTCTAACGAAAAAACAATATTTATACCGCTTAAAAACGTATTGTTTGAATTTATTTCTAAACAGTCTCAGCTACAATGTTTGCCCAGATCGTTTCTGTATAAAGACACAATCGTTGGCTGTTCCCAAACATATTTAAGATTATATTTAGCAAAAAAAACAAATTCTTTATCAAAGAATAGACAGTTTCCTGGACAAAAGCCTCAGATATTAAGGAACCATATGCAGTAGAAGGTGGCACTGAAGAACAACAGGAAGTGCAGATGGATGTAGGTGGCGGTGAAGACAAACTCATGGAAGGGCAACCTGTATCGCCGGTTGTGCACGAGCTGGGCATGATAGGCGGTCACCGGGATGAGCACCGCGAGGAGCACACAAAAGTAGGCCGTCGCGTAGTTCCACTTATTCGTAAAGATGTGCATGGTGAGCAGGAATACGGAGATTAACGCAAAGATGAGGATGAGGACGAGCATGAATCGCTCGCCGGGCAGCACGACCTTGGGCAGCCAGGCGCCCAGAACATAGCCAACGACGAGCAGGACGCCGGCGGTCGGCAGGGCTATGCCCACCAGCAGCAGCGTCCTTTGGACCAGGACCATGATCAGACCCACAGACACGAACTCCACAAACAGGGAGGACAGCAAGAGGCTGGTCCAGAGAATCTGCCGCAGCTTTTCCAGGAGCGAGAGGACAAAGAGCGCCATCAGTGACATAAGGATGCACACGAAACCGGGCACCAGGTCAGCGGCTGAAGGCCTGAGTAGCGCCGCTATGATCAGCATTTGAAGGGCGGACATCACGCAAAACACACTCGCCACCAGATAGCACAGTCGCATGAACTTCTTGCCCACAATCCGATCATTTTCCACATCCTCCACCTGGCCGGCAGCCCTGCCATTATCCGGACTTACTGCTTGACGACGCAAGTCGAGGACAAAATCGGGCGGCGACGGAAAGTGAACGCAGACCAGGCGCTGGTTCTGGTGCTCTGCAGGCTGCGGAAAGTTCAGCAAATGGACACCGGGCGGCCAGGAGGCCAGCCGTAAGATTTTCGAACTGCCATTTAGCATTCTCTCGAAGACACCAGCAAAATTTTGACAAGTAACGAAAGGTTTCTATACAGTTGAATTTTAATTTTATACCCTTGCAGGGTATTATAATTTTAGTTTTTGGTACATTTTTGTCTCAAAAATCGCGAACTTCTTCTGTGGTTTTTTGATCGTAACTTGGCTTAAACTTAGCGGATTTTAGTGTGGTTTGGTTTTTTCTTTTTAGTTTTTAATGGTGAACATTTCTGCATTTAAAACTCGATTTCTATTTTTTTTACAAATTTTTTACAATTTTGAAGATGTAACCCTTTTATGTTATTGAAAAAAATGGGAAAATTTTTGGCTCAAAAATCGCGAACTTCTGTGGTTTTTTGATCGTAACTTGGCTTAAACTTAACGGATTTCAGTGTGGTTTGGTTTTTTCTTCTTAGTTTTTAATGGAGAACATTTCTGCATTTAAAACTCGATTTATAATTTTTGACCAATTTTTTACAATTTTGACGATGTAACCCCTTTCATGTTATTGAAAAATATAGATACATTATTTGATCAAAAATCGCGAACTTCTTCCGTGGATTTTTTATCGTAACTTGGCTTAAACTCAACGGATTTCAGTGTGGTTTGGTTTTTTCTTCTTAGTTTTTAATGGAGAACTTTTCTGCATTTAAGACTCGATTTATAATTTGTTGTCAATTTTTGACAATTTTGACGATGTAACCCCTTTCATGTTATTGAAAAATATGGATACATTTTTTGATCAAAAATCGCGAACTTCTTCTGTGGTTTTTTGATCGTAACTTGGCTTAAACTCAACGGATTTCAGTGTGGTTTGGTTTTTTCTTCTGAGTTTTTCACGGAGAACTTTTCTGCATTTAAAACTCGATTTCTAATTTTGGATCCATTTTTGACAATTAAGCCCACCTATAAGTAAGGCAGAGATTATTATGATATCTTAGCTGATGCGATGCCAGGCATAAATATTTGGCATTTGGGCAAAGCTAAGACCCATTGTATTTTCCGAGCGGAAAGAAAACCCAGCGAGGCATGCGAAAATCAGAGGGATGGTTGGAAAATTCCAAGTAGCTGCGATCAAAGCTAACAAAGCGGCCACAAAGGAGGCTGGCTACTCACTTACTCCTTTCTCCCCTTTGGCTGGCATTGTTTGTTGTTATTTTGCTGATCGCTTGAATGACACGCAAAGGATACAAGGACGAGGAGACAAGGAAAGGATTCTGTTTACTGCCGCATCTGCGGCCTCGATCACGAATCACTTTCACAGCCGGGTGACGGCTTGGTGCTTGGATAACTGATGTCTGATGGGTGACGGCACAGAGGCATTGTTCGGCCAATGACTCAATCTCAATCAGCTGGCAATGCTTATCCTTGATCCTTGCTAAGGACATGCAAATGTGTGGAATGGGAGGAGAGACCGAGAGAGATTCCTGGGGCAGCTGCACTTAAGGCAATAGATAGGTTGAAACCCCTTGAGTTCTCAATATAATTGTTAACTCTTTCGGGTCTCTGTAATCGCTTTTGATTGGATTATTGATCAGGGGAAGGGGAAATATAGATTTCGAGGGAAGTCAACTTGGGATTTACATAGTAAGTTAGATCTTAACTTAGAATTTCTTAGACTTATAGTTACTTTCTGTGTAGATTTTGGCCTTGTACTAAATGATTTCTTGTATATTTTTTACTCCATTCTTTAGCCAGGTCAACGTACTCTATTTTCGGTGCTATGCCCCCGGCTGACAATGATGAAAGGGTCACCGCCAGAGGTCCGCATGAGGAAAGTGAAAGCCTCGGCAAGTGCTTGACAACGACATGCAAGCGTATGCACTGGACCAGGCCGAGACCCCACCCCCGTTTCCTCCACATTTTGGCCAGACAGACCAACCGACAACAAACTAACGGAGATTCCCCCCACATCACACATATATATAACCAACTCTATTTGGGATTTTGCATGCGAATGTGAACATGAAACGTGAAACGTTCGGGAGCCGCAAAAAGCACAAGCCAAAAAGCTCACAGAAGCGTGACGAACGAGAACACAGGCCCGCCGGTGGATTCAGAATTCGGAAATGGAGAGGAGGTTGAGGAGGAGGAGGAGGAGTAGGAGCACCCGCCACTGTCATCCGTGGGTCAGTGGAGAAGACAGGTTGCCCCATTCTATGAGCACGATTTATAATATTCTATTAGTTCCACGACCCGAGTCCGAGCGAGAACCCGCGCCGGGTTTCAGCCCAACTTGGGCCTGTCTCTGACTGACTGACTGACGGACGGTTCTCTGTGTGTGTGTGGCAGCGCAGTTAGCGCAGATAATACATCCGTTTCCGGTTAAGCCCATATTTTTGTGTCATTTAGTCGGGCGAGGTGCAGGGCGGGGGGGAGTAGGAGAAAGCGAGGGAGGCAGAGGCATGTGGGAGTGGAACAGACAGCCACAGATGCTGATGTGATGCACTGAGGGAAAGGTATTAATCATTTCAATAACTTTCTATAAATATTTCATAATAAAATGTAAAGATTATAATACAAATTTAATAAAATAAGGCTCTATAAAATGATCAAAAATTATCTTATTAATTAAGACCCAACTCCTAGACTAGAACTTACTTTTCTTCCAGTGCAAGCAAAGGGCTGACTTTGCCGCTGACATGCCAGCTAACGAGTGGCGGAAGAGGGGAGCACGGTTGCCCAGTGGGTGGGGCATGGACATGGACACGGACCGGGAACGGGAACGGGAACGGGACAGAGACAGGCACCGGGACCGGGACTGAAACTGGTACTGAAACTGGGGCTGGGCGCATCAAGTGATGCGACAAGTGCAGCAGACGCTGGAGCGGAATCGTCAACGCTTCCGCATATTTCTCATTTCCACAATTAAACATTGTGGGTGAGAGGAGCGTTAGGGGGAAAATGCTCCAGGGTTGCCAAAGTGGAAGGGTCTCGGGGCACGGGACACGGGGCACGGGGCACGGACTGTTTCTTAGATAAATCAAAGCCAAAGCAATTAATAATGCATTTTTGGAGCGAGTGCTGGGGGGGTTTGGTGAATTTGCAGCATTTGCTTCCCAAACGGAAGCTCAAATGGAGCTTGCAGCTAGGAAAGTCGTGTAATTATGCTGCAGGCCCCCCTTCCGGGAACGGAATGAAACGGAAGTTCTGCATGGCTTTACGGGGGAACGGGAACCCTTATGAACCTCTCCTGTACCCGCTTATCAGAAACCAGCCAGCTGTTGTCCAGCTTTACATGTTATTAATGAGTTATTGTATAACACCTTTCGAAGTCTTCCTAGTTATTCACCCAAAAAAAAAAAGAAACAAAAATTGTATACAAAAGTATACGTTAAGCAAATAAGCGCAATTAAGTCAACATCCAAGGAGAAAGCTGTTTAAACACACACCCTCCAGAAAGTGAAAAGGTTTCCTAAAAATAAAAAGTGTAATCAAAATTGTATACGAAATTGTAGGAAACATTTTCCGTTTTGTTGTGAATTTCAAAAATTACAATTTTTGTTTTGGATTTGGGTTCCTTTAAAACAAAACTGCCACAAAAAATGCTTCCCCTTTTAAACTATTAAAGTTCGGTGCTGCTGCTGCTGTTCTAATTACTATATAACATACCCAATACTTTAATCTTTTTCCCCCTCCAACACAGCGTTACTAATTACATTTGTGCTAATGCTAATTTGTTACAATTTCCGGAATTTCGCTAATTTATTTTTTCCAACATTTTTATTAGCGCCATAAATTTATGCAGTGGCCAGCAGAGAATGGGAACTGGACGCACTTCCTCTTCAACAATTGTTGAATGTATCATCAACTGGGAGTATAAATTTTGCCTGATATTTTAAGCTTTGATGTTTGCTGAATTCATGGCTTTATCATGCCGTTTATTGATCCATTACTATCACTTTTCTGTGTCTAAGGCCCCACCGAAGTGACCCACTGAAGGCCCACACGAAGCCCGAAGCCCAGACTCATTGTTGGCCGCCGTGTCTTTTGTCTGCCGCCGCTCGCTCTGGGTGAATAATACCCACTATTCGTGGGTGTTTGAATTTATTAACAGTTTATGGGTTATGGGCGATTTTTGCACTCGTCCCAGCGGCCGGCCGGACATGTCTTGAATTGTGATTGATTTTCAAGATATTAATATTTATATTTTATTTCTTTATTCCGTCTGCTGGGCACACATACCTTATATATATATATATTTTTTTTTTTAGACTTTTTATGGCCTGGCAGAATGTTGAAATAAACACGTTGTATTGCCGCTGTTAATGGCCGCATAAATTGTTGTCAGATATTGGTAATAAATATATATGTGTGTCTGTGTTGTGTTTGTTTATTTTTTCATAACAAATTTGTCGGTATTTGTCGCGCACGTGCCACCGATTTTCGAGACGAAAGCCGCTCTACCGCTCTAATGTATTAGTGCTGCATTAGTGGCAACCATTAATCGAATCCCCCAGAAGACGCCTGTGGGCCAAAAAGAGGTTAAAAGCCTCGGCCGGCCGCGTTGCATGCCACACTTTTCGTTGGCAAGCTGCCACGTCCTGAAAATGCGCAAGGAAGCGGAGAACAGACCACATCCTTCGCGGTGCCAGCCATCTATGTCTATGGATATGACATTGATGGGGGGAACACTGCTCCCCACACACACGAGCCACGGGACCTAAATTGTTTGCTTTTAGTTGCGTCTCTCACACGTGACTCGGTTTGGGGCAGGGGAAAATGATTGCGGCAAGACTCATTAAGTGTTGTAATAATTCTGGCATTAGGCCCGGTGGGTAATTGTTCTAGATGCCTGGGAAATGTGTACTTGTAATTCAGTGCGTAAAGTATAAGTTTTTATTTAATTCTGCAATGTAAACTATTTTTGTGCCTAATTAATTTGATCCTCTGGATCCTCGCTCTGCTGGCTTGCCGCTCTTAAGCCGTGCCCCGCATCAGTAGTCATTGATAGCTGAGGCTGGTCAATGCAGGCTGGTCTGCCATGGTTCATTAGAGCCCCATTAAGGCTAACCAAACAAAAGGGCCAAGCGAGCCGTCCTCAGTTCCAGCTACTCATAAAATTTTGCGCAGCTGAGCGCCAAAAACTAAACACAAGCCAAAAATGAACATGAAAAACCAAGTTGAACGAAGCGTACGAAATCATTTCCTACTAAAACCCAACGAAACGGAGGTGGAGTCTTGCTTTTGGTGGAGGTGGAGGACCTGGCTATGTGGAATCTGGAGGTGCCGGTGGTGGTGGCACTCCGGACACTCGGACACCGGCTCGACTCGAAATGCGTGACTGCGACTAATGACCCGCACGTGTTCGGGCCTGGCCAGGGGTACGAGTTGTACGAGTTCTACGATGACTATGCGTCGCGCTGGCAGAGAATTGATTACGATCGCTGGACGCATATTAATTGTGGCAGCCAGGCAGCCGGGCTGGGCAAAGGATACCACCCGCAAAAGGACACTGGAGGAGCCGCTCTGCGCATATGATTAACCACTTAATGGATTCCCCGGATGGGCGACATCCACAGTTCGTGTTGCTGCAGGTAAACAGCGCATTTGTGGATCGCCGCCACACACCGAGATCGGGTGGAAAGAGGAGAGCAGGAGGCCCAAAATTTGTCACACCTTCGGGCAAAGGGGATCCCCCGAATGCCCGCCGTTTCTCTATGAGTGATGATCCATCCAGCGACGTGTTGGCGATCTTATCCGATAGTTCGGTGTGCGGCCACGCACTTGGCCAGCGATGATCAAAAATGTTAATGAGTGCTAATTAAATAATTTATTAGCCCAGTCGGGGGACAGTGCTGGGCATCAGCAATGAGGGGGATCAGGGGATAAGGCGGTGTACCAAATAAAATGATTTATTTTAGTAGAAAGGTAAGATAAGATCATTAATTATGACTTACTATGTCTTAAATATTACTCACTTGTAATATAGATAAGCTAAGAGATGCCACAACTTAAATACTATCAAGTAAAGTGCTTAAATAAAGTCAAATATATATATTTTTCCAACATTCAATCCCCCATCAATCTGGCGGATCTTGATAGGCCGCTACAAGCGCCAGCTTACACCTCCAATCTTCCAGGCATTTTCGGCTGAAACTGTAACAGAAGCTCACCTAACCAGAGAGCCAACATGACAAACTATAAACGCAATTACCTAGACAAACGGCAGAGCGGCAACAAAGGCGACTACACGTAGGCCAAAAAAGACGGCCAGGAAGACGGCCAAGAGCCAAAGCCAAGGCAACCAGTCAGTCGGTTGCACTACCAAGTTACTCGGGTTACAATGAAATTTGTCTGTGGCGAGTAAACATTGCCACCGCACCATCGAGACTTTTGCGCAGGCGTGCGGAAAATGGAGTTTCGGTAGCCCACAGGAAGACCCAAGCCGAACTTCATGATGAGGAATGTGCCGGCCGCACGTCTTTTGCTAATAACCATCATAAATTTTGCAGCGGCAACAAATTGAAATTAAACGAAGGAGAAGACTCCTCGACGTAGCCGCAGAATGCAATCAGAGAGCGAGGGGCAGCCTGCAGCTCCTTCGAAATTTCACAAGAGAGAGCTCGTGATTTTGTGTGTGGGGCATGAAAAGAAGTGTAACTACTTTGTTGTTGTCATGTAGTTAGCACTTGAAGATTTATCCGCGCGAATTAATTGCGATCTTGTTGCGCAGATTCGCTGTTCGTGGCGGCCACATGTGGCGTTGGTCCCTTATCAAATTTAAACGGTAGCCCAGCTGGTGGTAGAGCCTTCCAGTTGCTCCCAGAGACTTCGGTAGCCACTTGTTGGCCATACAGGGAATTATGACAATTATGGTTTGCCATAAATCGCCACCGCCCTCCCCCGGCAAGATCAAGCGCGGCACCCTACACCCCAAAATCACCTTCAATATTATTCATTGGCATTGTCGGCCATTGCCTCGTAAATCACTCACTCATTCGCCTCCGTGCCTCCTCCACATTTCTCCAGTGCCTCCTCCTCCTCCTTCTCCTCCTCCTCCTGGCTGGGATGTGTCACAAGCCGTTGAACTGACGCGACAACATTATTAGGCGAGATCAGCGATGGACGATCAGCGATCGACACTTGGTGACATTATGGATTATGGATTATGGCGCTCGCGTGCTGCTTATGTATGCCACTCGAATAATTCGCCAGAAATATTTTCACGCTACGTGGCGATCGGTGATCCCGGACGATCCTCCACCATTGATCGATCGTTCATCAGCATGCAGCGCATCGTCATCTCCATCATCATCATCATTGCTTTGCTGCTGCACAGGGAAAAATTTAATTGATTTAAGTTGGTAAGAAATATATAATATATTAAGAATTGAGAAGAGTTGGATAGCTTAGCTGAGAAGCTTCACTAAGTTCAATTCTGGATAGAACACTGGATCTCCAGGACCCAGGTTCTAGAGTTTAGTCATTGAATTAGGGTATTTCTTAAATGAATTTGGAATTAATTGCCTTAAGACATCTTGGGAATATTAAGTAAATAACAATTTCCTAGTCTTTTCTAGTAAAAGGAACCAAAATTAAGCTAACAAAATGCTTCATTGATAGAAAAATAAGTATTAAAATAAAAGATCAAGTTGAAGGTGGAGTAAAGCGTAGGAAGCAGAAAAGGGAACATAATATACATCAAATATATAAACATAAATATATATAGTTTATGTTATTATATTATTTTAATTAATCTGCACATTTTAAAAAATATTCTACCAAGAAATCCCTGTAGCTCCCCTCTCATTGATCATTTTAAACCTTTAAACTTTATTTCCTGTGTGATGGCGGCACTGCTGCTGCCGCTGCTGCTGCTTCTGCCTGGTCCGCTGATCAATCAACGCCTTAAAAAGCGAACTGCAGCCGTACCCTTCCATACCAGTTTCTTATTACCAAGTTGGCCCCGGCCGCCTCACATTTGGCAAATACATTTTCGCGCATTTCGCGACGTTTACAAATTGCCGCCATTAATTAGGCAAAAAACGCACGCACCGCCAACGCTTCGAGGGCCCCCAAAAACCCCTCGACAAGTCGTGTAGGCGAGGCATCTCACAAAATATATATATGAATATAAATATATAGATATATATGAATGCTGAAGCTTGGAACGCGGAGCAGGGCTACCAGACAACCGATCCCACCGCCGATGTGGGACTCACATAATAATCAGCGGGGTGGACAGCAACCAGGATTGGTTTTGGCATGCGTTCGAAATTAATTACCCCCCAGCACACTTGGTCGCAGTGCCTGCTAATTAAGTTGTTTACGTTGTTGAGTTATTGAACCGCGAGTTTGCCTATTAAAGGGGTTTCGGAATTGGGATTTTGGGCTCGGGTTCGGAGGCCTCTGATTTGGGACACAGCCACTGGCTGCCTGCCTCCCAGTTACGTGGCGGAATGCAGTCTGTGAAGGAGAGTGGAGATACTTCCATATAGAGGGGAAATATTTGTATATTATAAGGTGGAAATGTGGAAATTAAATTGAGTATTTTATTTCATTTAATGTCTTAGGTTTAAGGAAGTAAAATGGTCACTTTGTACTTCTTTTAACTAAGTAACTTTTTATATATTCTAGTAATACTAATTTTGGGATATTGCAAACCTCTTTCAACTGTTCTATTTTCTTGTAATTATGTTTTAGAATATATGTGTCTTATTTCCTGTTTCTGATACCCTTCCTGGAATGCCCTCTCCCAGCTCAGTTACTCGTTCCTTCGTCTCTTCTCCCCGCTTGACTAAGTTGTCAACCTGTCTGCCAGCGGATGTCAACCGCCGTCGTCGTTGCATTTATTAGCCTGGCGTTTCGACTAGCATCGCGTGCCCGTCCGATCTGATCCGGAGGTACCTGTGGATCTGGGAAAGGGGGACCTGCTCCCTGCTCACTGGGCCGTGGCCCATCGCGGTCATATATCGGCGGCAGCAAGAAATTAAAGATGCACTTTGGCTGTCAGCGCATCGTGTTTGTTGCTGGCACGGTCCGTTGTCGTCATTTGTTTCTACCTCTTTGTCTGGGTTCCCCCCAAAATGGGTATCTAATACTGAACTGAAACAGACATCACATAATTAGTCTCTCTAAATAAATCAGTTGGCTATCCAACGGGCAAAGAGGTTGCCCTTCTTCGAGTTGATTTGTTTTCTGACTGCGGTTTCCACTTTCCAGTTGTTATCGCCGCTTGTCGCTCAGGTGATTTAAGTGTTTTTCCCTGACCAATTTGATGTCTCAATTTCAGCGTCTTCCCCTTGGCATGATTACCAATGTTTTTTTTTTGGAATGATTCTTCTACACTTTCCTCGGCGCTTTCGGTTTTGAGTCGAATGTAAATTTTGTTGGAGTCTGGAATTGGTTTTCTATTAAGTGCGGCGGTGTTCCTGTTCCCCGATCCAATCCACTCCGATGGGATAAGATAATCTCTTTTTAAAAGCTTGTAAAATGTGTCTGAGTCTGAGTCTTCCACTTAAAGCGGCAAACATCAACAATGGCGAGGCGACAACATTACGCCGGCTCATTCAGCCTGTTATCAATGAGCACATTAATTTGATTAATAACCACCTGCAAATCATTTCCACACTACGCCCCACACAAAAGACCTCAAAACTGATAAAAAAAAATACATATATATATGTGTATCAAGGAGGTGGCTATGGAAAATCTGGCCCTCCCCTAAGTAGCGCAAAAATGTCAGCAACAAATGCTGATGATGCCCAGATGCGAAGTGCCATTACAGCAGAAGCCACATCAATTTACGCATCGACATCGACGGCAGGGCAACCCTTTTGCCACCGCATCCTCGCGCACACATAAATCGCTATCTTTATGGAATTTTTATGGGCAATCTCCTTGCAGGCATCCCAGCATCCCAGCACGACCGCAGCCCCACTAATACATGGCATCCGCCGCGGTGCCACCACCCCCACAACAACCTGATCCTGATTCCTGGACGAAAAAGGTGCACGCGACACTTGCGCTTCATCATTATGTGTGGGATGTGGCCTCAGCCGAAGGGCGGCGAAAGGTGATTCTGGTTCTGGG
Source organism: Drosophila nikananu (assembly GCA_008042635.1). Taxonomy (NCBI): domain Eukaryota; kingdom Metazoa; phylum Arthropoda; class Insecta; order Diptera; family Drosophilidae; genus Drosophila; species Drosophila nikananu. Next base: position 21,513 of record VNJV01019064.1, on the reverse strand, counting down.
ATCTGGATCTGGGGAGTCCGGGTTAAGTGGCGAGGTTGCCAAATAAAATTTCCTGCCCCCAAATGCTGAGCCTGCTGCTGGCAGTGCAATTTGTTTTGATAACACAAAACCAATCCTGAAGGCACCAGGATTTTGGCAGAGTTTTGGGAGGGGCAAAAGGATGATAGTTACTTGTGGGAGGAAGGAGAAACCCTCACCGGCTAATCGCTTAAAGTTGTGCTAAGCTATCAGGGAAAAATCGGTAAAATTCTTTACACCTTAAAAAAACCTTAAGACCCTAAGAAAGTCTCATTACTTCAGGACTTTTTCCTAAAAATCCCTCTTAATTAAACCACTTAATTATTATTCCTAAGCAAGGTGTCACAGTTCCTTTATGATATATCCTGTCTTATGTCTATCTGCCAGTTCAGTTCGGTGGCACACACTGCCCCCGCACGCACTTTGTGAAACTGTCAAAACAAATATGCGTCGTGAAGTGTCAATAGAATGTCAAAGGTCCTAACCCCCAACCTGCCGGAGAGCGGCGAACCCCTCTCCACGCGCTAATTGGTTAATGTAAACAAGTAGCAAGCCGATCGACACAGAGAGGGCAGAACCGCAAAGGGAACCATGTTATGTTTCAAGTTTCAAGTGTCGACGAGCACGGAAAAATAAACAGACAGCAGGCGGCGGCAGCGATGACGACGACAACGCGCTGAACAAATACTTCAATTAATAAACAGACACGCGTCCATCGATAAATAAGTCTGTATGGTCGCACAATATGTTACTTACGGCGACCCGTGAACCCCTGGAACCCCGAAGCCGAAACCAAGCCAAGGGTCTCATCTGCGGACTAGCCCAAAAATGGACTGCGGTCTTGTAACCAAACACCAAACCGAACAACCAGATAAAAGCCTGCCAAGAGCAGGAGACAAGGACTCGGGACATGTTGGCCGAGGAGAGCACTTTCATGAAAGCATTTTGAGGGTGTCCAGACTGTGTAACAAGGGATTATGGAGGGACTCTCAAAGGGTAGTGAAAATGAGGTTTTAAATATAATATTAACATGTCTCAAATTAATTTAAGAGAAGAGAAAGAGGTAAAGAGAAAGTAAACCCAGAAAGTAAAGAAGTTTCTTTCGTGATGAAAAGAACAATTCTGTATTTGTCAAGTCAAAGAAATCATCAATCCATTAACCAAATTTATAGTAAAATATAATCCCATTAACTATATTTAAATACTCCCATGATATATGACTTTTGTTTTGATTTCTTCAACTATAAGATGCTTCGCATTTATTTAAACAAATTGGTTAATGCCCTTCATCCATATGTCCAGCTGAGAATCACCCTTCGCCACTATCCGATAAGCTTATTAGCCAGACTTAAATAGAAACCATATATATATATACAGTCACCGATTTCTAGCCTGACTATTTGAAAGCAGATTTGGAGTCCATTCACAGTTTTGGGGCTGTCGGCTAACAACTTCTTTAAGTAGAATTTATGGTGCGACACCGAAAGGAAGGGAAATATTAAAGAGCTGTCTGCTGGTAACCTGTCTTCGGATTAAGATTTTATACAAATGTTCACTTTGTTTGGGGCATAATTTGGCAATCATTAAGTAACAGTTAAATTTAAATATTTAACTATACTCCACCATAAACTGAACGCGAAAAATGCTACAGAAAGTTCTACACAAATACTATATATTCATTCGATCCAGATCATTCATAAAGCGCCACAGATGTCCGAGGGAAATACGCATTAAGTTTGGGTTATGTTAATGGTCCGAAAGTCGTGTCTAATGTCGCATATATGTATATGCTATATATATTTGATGTTCCCAATGCAGATGAGTCCGGGAACTGTCTTGTCGCAAATCATTAGCGTAAAGTGTTGATTTTGCATAAATTTTGATGGGACTGTTGTGTTGGATTTATTTTTGATTTGATTTGCAAAGCAAGTCGTCTCCCCAGATCCGACTTGGGGCGATGTATTATGCTAATTATGGCTTATCGGCTAATTTGTATACCATTTTTGGGGAACTGTGGCTCTTTTGCGTGGGCAGCTGTTGAACTATTTTACCAAGTAGCCCACAGTTTGATTTGTTTGATTCGAATATCTTTATTTTAAGACTCCATGGTGGCGGATTTATGTACCTGTCCAGCAGGTTGATTTAAAATGTGAATATTTGGTGTAGTTTTTAGTACAGAAAATCGGCTCTTAGTCTCCACTTGAAGCTGAGATTATCTGCAGCGACTTTTCTTTCCTTTCCTTTCAAACCGTATCGCATTTTCTTCTATAAATTTATGTTTCTTTTTGGTACCTTTCCTGGAGATTGCAAATACATTAACACTTTTTTATGGCTCCGGACTGGACACCGGCGCCAGTGCCTGGCGGGTGGCAAGCTACGGTTTTTTCGCATCATTTGCTTGGGAATCCCCCGTATGTTGATGCTACATTAGAGGCACTGGCAGCGGGCTCTCTGTGTCGCTTTATTTTTTACTCCCGGCCAGAGAGCCGTGCGCATCATTGATTTCAATTTGAAGCTCGAGTTGCCGTCTTGGCAGGACCCAGGAACCGCACTATCGGCATTAAATGTTATGTGCTGCGCGGACCACGGTCGTGGTGGCAGCTCCTGCTCCTCCTCCTGCTCTGGCTCCTGCTCCTGCTCCATCCACCATGTGTCCGCCGTCGTGTCCGTGCGTTATCTGTTTCCGCAACATGATGTTGCAAAGTGCGGGGCGATGTGGCAGCGACAACGTTGTCGTTCTGCTGATAATGATTATTGAAGTTGCGCCGCACACACGCACGCCGCCGCCGCATATTTTATATATCTATATAGATATATATATAGAGGGAGGAGTGTATATATTTATGATGTATGCGATTTGGTCCAGCTGAAAAATTTCAACGCATAAAAATATCTTGGACCTGGCAGCCATGGGGCTCGGGCTCCCTTCCTCCCAGGAGCTGCTTTTGCTGCTGTTGCTGCCTGTCGTCGACACTGTAGCAAGATGGACTTCCGGTTTCCTGTTTCCGTCTGTCGAAGTTCTTTACTTTTTTCAATGCTTCAACGCACACACTCTCTCTCGCCCAACACCCTGTCATATGTATAACAATTTTTATATCGCTCCCCTGCCCCGCCTACATCTTTGTTGCTTGCTGGCTGGGTGGCTGTGCGGAGGCGTGGCATTGGCTGGGGGGCAACATCCTTGCATCGACATTTGATGTGTCCTGCGAAAGTTAAGCACAGCTTTCCTAATAAATCGATGAGGAAAAAATCAAACTCAACTGGGTTTTGTGACAGGTCTTTGCTATATTTTTTATTTTTAGATATAATGCTGAAATATCGCCACTCTCTGGGCGCAGCCTTGGGAAACGCAACCCTTCAGCCGGCTGAGCACCGTGCGAAACTAATGACAATTCGTCTCAAGCACCATTAGAGCCAAAACCCTTGGCCATGACTTTCACAAATGAATGCCGAGAATGCCAGACAACATGACGCTGCTGTAACTGTCTGGGATTCCTGCAACTGCAACACCTGCAACCTGCAACAACACCTCAGGAGAAAAGCAACTGCCATTGCATGCTGTGCCGTGAGTCTCTTTAAACGGGGCGTCTAGCTGTCTGGCGGGCAGGATTTCGCGGCAGGAGTTAACCTTGGTGGAAGAACACGCTGCGAACTGTCCAGGAATCGAAGGAAACTCTAGCCTGGCCATGTGGAAAAACTAGACATAAGGGCGACGGCTATTAGTCAAGAATCAGGTAGGTAAATTAACCAACTAACCTAAAAGGTATTTGCTAGATAACCATTAAGAGGTAACACTCTTAAGGTTACAAAGCTTACAATTTCCTACTGATTTTATATATTAAATCAAATGGTAATGTTACCACACACGATTCCCTCAATTTTCCCTATCTACTAATGCAGACTAATAGATCATGTCCCAAAAAAAATACCTTAAAATAACAGTCACTGGCTTTAAAGTAGTCCGGGCAGCCTTTTCATTTGCCTTATCAATTAATGGTCTCTAATAGATCATAATAGAATGCCATAAAATCAACATAGAAAAGACACTTTTGGCTACTTAAACACGTAGGCAGTGGCAGGCCTTTGTGTGTGGCACAGCTTTCGGGACAAGTTAAGACTGTAAAACACCAATGGGGCAAAGTTGCTTTCAGATTTTTATTCTCTCCAAAATATATAGGGGCCGGGAGATAAGCAAATTTTGATGATGAGGCAATGCTACAAACTTATCAATGATGATTCCGCCCATTTAATTTGAATTCAATTTTTATATGTCTTTAATGACCCTTAGAATATTGACAAACCGGACCGGCAAAAAAAAAACCAAAACATATCGAAAATAAATGTTGAACGATATTTTTTATTGATTTTTTACGAGCGCACAGAGTTGAATTCCAGTCGAAAGGAATTATCACAGACTCCGCAGTAGATTTGCATAATTTTTGGGAGCTGTGTGTTTTTTGGGGATAGACGGGGTCAAAAGTGGGACGAGGATCGGTGTTAAACGATTTGTCCGATCTTTTGGGGATCAGGCGTGTGATCGTAAAACAAAAACATTTACCAGACAAGAGGCCCCCGATCTTTGTTCGAGGCAACTTTTGTGTGGACCAAAAAGTCGTAAAACCATGTCGCAGAGTCACAACAGAGCTACGTTCGCTCCAAAGACCATTTCGCACCTGCGACAGGTCGATCGATCGTTCGAAATGTTGAAGAAAAAACAACAAACTTTTTACGATCCCCGGACGATCGGCGTCCATAAAAAAGCAATGGACCGACCGCCTTCTCAGGGCTCCGGCCCCCCCAATAATCGTTGACTTATGTGACATTATTGATCGTTAAGGCCGCAGCCCCGTTTGAGTTGCGAAGGGACTTGTCATTTAGCGTAATTTCGTAATTTGTTTTCCAAATGGCTTTCGACTACTTAGAACCGTATCAGTCTGTGGAGATCCATGGCCGGTGGTCTGGAGCTCCTCTGACCCGCCGGGATCGCCTGTGAGTTCCAAATTTTCAATAAGTTGCTGCTTTTGATGAGTTGAGTTGAGCCAAGTTGAGCTTTTATGTTGCCAGCGTTTTTATGATCGACTTTTATGAGGTGCGATGACTTAGAGATTGCCTTGAACTCGATTTTTGTATGTGGCTTTCTGCCCTGCGATTCTTTCTGTGTGGGGCTTATAACGGCACTGGTTTCAGCCTTCTATATGTAGGGAAATATGACTGGTGGCTAATGAAACGAAGCTTAGAAAGTTTATTTCCCTAGAAATAGGCAGATAAACAGCCGAGTCCATTAGTAGACTACTTTAAAATACAATAACTAAGTTTTGAGTGAAGATACAAAAGCAAATTAAAAGGCTTTGAGTAATTAAATTGGGGCTAATGGAAGAATATGTATTTATAACACATGTGTAGAGCGAAATAAGGATATCTAAGTCAAGACAAAGTAGAATTTTTGCGAAAAATTCAGAGCTGAAAGAAATATTATTTTACTTTAATTTTCCATTAGCATTTAGTTTTCCTTTGAAGACATTCTTTCCGGATCCTCAACTTTTATTCCTGAGATCCCTAAAAATATCCTGATAATGTGTCATATTTTATTTTACGTATTTAAGTTCTTTTAAAGAAGTGTTCATACTTTAATGTAGTTATATTAAACTCTCCTAAGAAACCTTAAAATTAAGATACATAACCTTCCCCGTGACATTGACAAATTTGTAATAATTCTTTAAACAGATTCCTCTACCATCTCTGACAACATTATCATATCAGTTACAAAATCCCTGAAGAGCCAGATCCAAACAAGATCGAAGATTTACTCTGGGTGGTGAATGCAGCTGCTCGGCTCGGAACTCAACGGGGATCCTAGGGCTGCTCTCCTCCCTCAACAAGTAACATTTTTTGATGGCACCGAGTGCTGGTGGACATTTTTTCGGGCATTGTTCTAGATTTTCCGTGGGGGAAAATTGCTGGAAAATGTTAAGTAGGCTGGACCTTGGACAAAACTGAATCCAATAATTTCATTCTTGACTTTGGGCTCTAGATGAGATGTGGGTTAACTTTCTGACATGGGTTTTATGGCATCGAACGCCCTGTCGCTGTGTAAAGTGTGAAGAAACTGGAATAAAAATCGAAAGACATATTATTTATGAGGTTCATCAGGAGTTTACGACGGCTCAATGCTCATTCAGAGCCGCGCGGATAAGAGGAGAAGAGTGGAAAGAATACCTGACCGGGCCATAAAAATTATAAAAATAAGGTATGCATCTGCCCCGACCACTTTTGCACCTCTCGGTCGCAGTCGAAGTCGCTGTCTCAGTCTCCAGTCCCAGTCCCAGTTCCAGTCCCAGTCCCAAGACAACCTCATGCTGAGCGGAAGGGTCTCCTTCATCGGCCGAGGGCCACAGAGTCTGGCCGGCACAGACTTCATGACGTCCCCGCTTAATGTCCGACGTTGTAACGAAAGTAAATTTTTCATAACTTCGCCGATGAGCCGATCGATAAATAAATTTCCAGACTGCAGCAGGTAGGCAGGCAGGCAGTCCGGACCCGGACCCGGTGCAGGTTCTGTTGTAGGTAGCATCTTGTCCCGGCTGCTGCGAGTATATTTGCTTTTTCGGCTCCAGACAAACTGGCAGCGGCATCATTAGCAACTGCCTGCGTGTGAGTCTCCTCAATGACAGAACAGTAATCTCCCCGGATCCAGGGTTCGGTTCGGCTCTCAGGCTACACTCCTACGTTCTCCTCCCTAAGGGGATGGTGTGCTTGGAGTCCGACCATAAATGACTAATCGAATTGGGAGCCAAATGGTTTACAGCCCCGAGGCTGGAAGGGAGCCAGTAATAATTACGAATTACGGGGCTGAGGATTAACTACATGAATAACAAGAAGTTAGCTGTTTTTTGGTTAATAAAGTAGTTAAGAGTGGGAATTTTTTGGCGAATTTAATTTCAGAAAAAGGTTAATGTATTTGAATACGTTAAATCCAAAGATTATACTTAAAAAATTACGAGATACTTATTAAAACAAATACTTCTTGCCTTAATCACAGAGCTTTAATACCTCTAACCTTGTTATTTTTTTGTATAATTACTGCTTTTGTGTAAACGTATTTAAATAAATGCCATTTCTCACCTTTCACCTCCACCAAGGCACTTGTCATGCCGCTTGAATTATCCTACTCGTCCTTCACCTTTCCCTCACGCTCTTGAAGAGCCCACTGTTATTACTATTTGCCTAAGGTCAGAGGGCTTGTCGAATGCAAATAGATCATAAAACTGAAAAATATTTGATTGCCGTGCCAAAAAAGAATGAAAAAGGTGTCAAGTGTTCGGTGAAAATGTGTGGAAAAGGTCGCCGTGCCGGCTACCACGGACACTTGACAATTGTCGGCCAAATAAACAAGACTCTCTGCGTAAATACGAGTATCTGCTGACTGGCACTTGAATAAATAAGGGAAGCCAAGAAACTGAAGACTTCCGGGCGACGGCCAAAGAGTGTGAAAACCAGAAGGGACATTGGATGGGTTTTTATACTTGAATTCATTTCAATTTATTCCTTGTGAACAGATTCCTTTACTGAAGATAAAGAGAACTCTCAAGGTTTTCCTCCTCGCATTTAAATAAAAATAAATTCCAGTAATTAGCAAGGATATTGTGTAATCTATCTTGTTAATATCTATATATATATACTTAATCAAAGTAAAAACGCGCTTGTAGTCAACCAATTAACCATGGCAGGTGGCTCATTTGGTATTCGGAATGCTTCAAGTATGCATAAATCGCGTTAATTGGCATCGCCCTTTGCCGGGAAATAGCCAACCCCATTAAAGGATAATATTCTTGCGGCATTTGGCTAATTAGGCGCACACGCCGCCGCCGCCTTCAGCTCGTGGCAGTTGCGACAAGCGGATCACACGCCACATTCTCGCTCGCTGGATACAAATTACGCAAATGTTGCCACAGCGAGCCAATCAATCGCTCGTTGTCATGGCTAACACCTACAGGCACACACATACACACACATAGATCCCTGGGCACAGGAACGGAGTGCATTGTCCTTGTTACCAAGGGGCACAGCCAATTAAACGGATTTCAGCAAAGCTACGCAAATGCGACCACTTTTTGATATTTGATTGCCCTAAAAGAACCAATAAGTAAGGAGACACAGAAAAAATACTTAAGGTTTTTTCATATAATAATGGGTCATTGGAAAGCACACAAAAATGGTCAAATTATATTAAAAGTTATTATAAAGCAGACTTAAAGAAGGTAATTTATAATCACACCTCCTTGGAGTGGAGTGTTTACTAGATTTCTCATCAGTTAATTAAATCTACTTAAAGTGATGAATAAATTTACTTAAAATGTTATACAAGCAAAATAATCAACTAGTTTTCGTTTCGAAAGAATGCCTTAAATACATATATCAAGTTTCCAGCCAGAAACCTCAACCAGCCGCGTTCGAGTGCTGTGGTCCACTTGAAATTATGCCAAGAGATGCTCGAGTGGGCACAGCCGCCAATAACCACGCACAACACTCGTCCAGACTTATGCCTCAGAACCAGAGCCAGACTCAGACCAAAAACCCAAACCCCAGAGTTCGGACCGAACCACAAACAACCCTCGATTCGAGAGCAATCTTAGGGGTTGCGGGGGATTGATGGGCTGAAGGCTGCGTCCTCAATCAAAGCTGCTGCGCCGATCTTTCTACTTCGATAAACGTTCGCTGGGATCTGTCAGGCTGCTGCTGCTGCGGCCGGATTTCCAAAATTGCCAGCAATTAGGCATTCCATGTTCGTCCATGAATTTGGCATTTCCTCCGATTTTTTTGATCGGCCATCTGCATTGTTGGCATAATTATAGGCTTAACGCGAATTATTGACAAGTGAATTAGAAAAAAATATTTTGGTTTGAATTCGTAGTTCTGGCATTCTTTATTTGTTAAAAGTGCAATGAGTTGGAAGATTTTAGGGCCTGTACGAATGTGTGAAACTATTTGAATTACAAAGGGAAACTAAACTGCGATCTGGAAAAGAGGTCAACCGGAAAGGGTTTCGGTTCTAAGCCTCCGAAAAAAAACATATTTAAGTCTATTTGGTCGTGACCTTTAAGAACAGTACAGGAATAATGGAAGAGGGTTTAGAATTAAGAGAAATTAACAAAGCCAATTGGGTTTATTAAAGTTAAAATACTCGGACAAGCGCACTCTGTGGAAAGAAAGGTTTCTAGAGGATAGGCAGGATCTTCAGCCATTACTTTTCTTTCTATAGTATTTTTCCTTGATTTCCCTTTTATTTATTTTTGCTATCAAAACCCGGATTATAATGCCATAACCGCCAATCGTTTAGAGCACCAAAAACCTGTCAGTCTGCCCCGCCCACAGGCGCTAAAAAGCAACTTAAAAATAACAGAGTGACAACAGACGCCAACGCACACAGCCGGCCAATTAATATTCATAAGAATTTCGTTACGCTTTTGCCGCAAGTAAGTAGAAGTAGAGCCCCAGATACAAAAAAGAAAAAGAGAAATAAGAACCGAAACTACACAGTCACCATCAAAGTTGTCCGCGCCGTCCTCCCGCAACCACTCGAGAATTTATATGTATTTTTCGAAAGCCCAAGAACCCGAGCACAGAGCACTCACCTCTCGACCACTCGGTGCATGCTACACACAGTAAGTAGTTGTTGCCGTCGGAGGGGATGTCGAAGGGGAGTTGTTGGCCTCAGAAATGTTATAACAAACGTAACGAATCGAATGCGGTAGGCATGTCCATGGCCTGTGTGTCTGTCCAACCGAGATTCCCAAGCCGAAAACTCAAATTCGGAATACTATGTATATTTTTTTGTGATGGGGGAAAAGTGTTAATTCGTCATGATGACGTCACGGCTGGAAAAATTGATTACCCAAAGCGGACAGAGCGTGTCCCCGAGCAGCGAGCATCGAGAATCGAGCATCGAGTGTCCTAGCCACCCCGAATGTGGGTTACAAAATGGGCTGGCCGGAGGAGGATGGTTCCCCGGTTCCTCATCCCATAAATTGCGGCGTATGAATAAACATTTTGACAGATTTTTGTTTGCTTTTCGACTCTAAATTTAATAGTTTGCCGAATTTCTTGTTACTATTTAGAAATTTAAATTTTATACCGAGTTTGTTTTCATGCTGTTTTTATATTGTACATCTGATGATTTAGGGACGAACAACGCATGCATATGGATAAGTTTGAATCTGGTTTTTTTTTCGATTTTTTACGGGTCGTTTAAGTGCTCAACGAAATGGCTAATAAAATTTCAAAGATCATTTGAAATTTTTAGGGGGAAATCTTGTTAATTTTTTTTAATGATTTATGGATGACAAATGATGCGCAGTGTTTATTGTAATTTGAAGAAAATATATAGCTTAAAGTACAGGTTTAATTATGAGGAATTATGCATTATAAACCATACTTAGGATAATCTCTGTTTGTATATCTTTCATAATTTATATTCCTCTTATTAAATTTTCCATTAATGGAATGGGAAACTTCCTATAACAACGCTTAAACTTCAAAATCCATTAATGAGGATCAACTCACTCGAAGAAGACCCTCGCCTGCACCGTTTTAAAGGCTTAAAGACCTTTTTCCCACACTGTCTTTCTTTTTTCCCATCGTTCGCTTATTATCACGATTTTCACATTTCATATCAGTGGAAAGTAAACAATTTATGCGCCCACACTGACGTCTGACTGGCTGATTGTACTGTCCCCGTGGCGTAATCTACATCATCATAACCCACAGAGGAAATTATCGCCTCGCCCACCTGGGAAACTGGGGGACGACACCTGAGTCTGCATTTAGGGGACTCTGACGCCTCGATCCGGGAGATATTTATAATAAGTAAGGGTTTCGTCTTGACGCTCTATAATACTTCTCCTGCTGTTCGCCATTCGAGGTTTTTGTTATGCTAATTGGCATTTACACAGAGATCCAAAAGGGAACCATCATCTCCGTCCTGGTGACTGGCGGGGTCCACACGCAGTCCAGAAGTTGGAGGACGGACCTTAAAACGCTTAACCGAACAACAGCAAATAGTTTCACTTTTCACAATTTTTTTCGCTATGCAAAATGCAAAGGAAGAAGCCCCAGCAGCAGCCTCAGTTGGAAGTGAGAAGTGAATGTTGCCATTTTGTTGGCGTTTGGCTGGATTGCAGCAAATGGGTTCTATGGAGATGTGAGCACTGAGAGAAATAAGCAGGAAGAAGGGAAATTTAAGGTTTATTGGAGTTATAAAGGAGGAGTTGAAAAAATTTTTGAAATTGTGGAAATTTAAGATTTATTGAAGTTATAATTGAAAGAGTTGAAATAATTGTTGATTCTTTGTAAAGGGTTTTTGGGTTTAAATTAAATGGTTTTAAAAGTACTCTTTCTTCCCTTTTAAGTTGATATATTCTATGTATTACAATTTAATTCTTTCTTTAGTTTATTTTCCACAATAAACATTTATTTTAACTTAAAAGTACACCACCAAGAGCCTCCCCTTTCTATCAGTGCACTGAGCAGGGCCATGTTTGTGTTGGCTGTTAAACTCTGTGCTATTAAAGGCTAAGGCCGACTTTTTGTCAGCCATTATGGTGTGCACCTTTTGTGCTCCCCTCGTTGTTGTTGTTGCTGCTGCTGCAGCAGTAGTTTTCCAGGGAAACCCTCACATGGACACAGACGCCCTCACAGACAGACAGAGATAATGCATATACACTTCGCTCGCTCACTCGCTGGCATTCATGAAATGTATAGCATAATAAATCTTTACCTAGACGCAGGACGAGTGCTAGGGGGAGGAGGAGTTCGGGACAGGACATATTTTTCGCAGGTAGCAACGGATTTTTGCCACCTTTGCACACAGGATGTAACAGGCAGCGGCTGCGTAGGAGTCTCGTTGGAGGGAACGATTCTGGGAACGAGTCCTTGCATTTTTACGTACCATTTTACAATTTCGATTGCTATCTCTGCTCTGCTCCTCGAATCCCAGAACACCGATCCTCTCTGTTTTTTTTGCGGTATTTGAGGTAGGAGACAAGGGAGACAAAGGATGCGGAACGCAAGGATAATCATTGCTGACGGCCCGACTACTGTGCACTCGCTCTCAATCGATCGATCGCTCGATAGGGAATTCTGCGTGCGTTTTGCGGTTCGTTTGATTCGAGGATCGCTTATCGAGAGAGTTGCATCGTCAGCATCGGCGATAAGATTAGCCGAGCAGACTGCCTGTCGCTTTCCAGGGAATCGGGAGGATTGCATAGCTCTGCCGGGGGAGGTCTGTTTTGGGTCAGAGGCGTTCAGACATGAGGGCACACAGGAACAGAGATAAGTTCGGGTTTGGGTTAAGGGATATGGTTTTAACATGAAATCCTGAAATGCTGATTGGTAAAGGATACAGGAGACTGAATTTGCTTAATCCAGAAAGTCTTAAATGTGTATAGTATGTATTATTTGTAATTGATTTCAAGATGTTTATGATATATAAATTATGGCATTGTTTGATTGTTACTTTTTAATAAGTAAATAACATTAAATTACCCTTTATAAAGGTAAGTATTCTCTTTCCAGTGTCTCTTAGCCCAGGTCAGTTCCCTTTTCCAACTTTCCCAACTTCGGCTGATACCCAAAAAATATATAAAAATAAAAAGACCTACGACAAACCTAACTGTTCTGGCCACATTTTCACTTTCCATCAAACCTCTAAACCTCAAAATACAAATACAAGTCGAAACTTTTCCAATAAACCAGAGACGGATTGCAACAGATATTGGGCCCCGGACTCCGAGTGGATTTATGAGCATTAAATTTCCAGCAGCAACCCAGCATTTTCGAAATTTTCATAGAAACCTGTTTGGCGACGTTTTCGCTGTCAGACAGCGAGGCTGATCCATCGATTGAAAACCCAGACTGAAATAAATAAGCGCGTTGATTTTTAAGTGTTGTGCATAATTTTAAATACAAAATTATTTTCGGCTATTCTCTCTCTCTCTTTCTCTGTATTTTGGTTAAAAGCAGCCGGTGACTGACGTTTATTTTCTGTTTTAAATTAAAGCTCTACGAGCTCCGCCAACTTTTGTTGTTGACAGTCGGGTTTTTTTTTCTCTGAGAGCTTCAGCATCTGGCATTAGTTTTGGTTTCTGTTTTGGATCGCGAATGGGTTTTGATCTGCCCGGCTGTGGCGCTGCGAAACCGTTAACACCCATAATAAGTACCGCTATGTACCCTAATTATGTGAAGACGATGGCAGAGTTTTAATGGCCCCCCCAAACTTATGCATAATAACCTGAGCTTCCAGCTCCCCGGAGGAGGGGTCTCCCCTCTGTGGAGAAATCGACGAGCAGCATTTTTTCGTTGCCAGATCGAGAGATTCGATGCCAGATTTTTCGTGGCCATATTTCTAGTTCATTTTTGTGAAATGCATTCGACGGCGCGTGACTTCACAGTGAACTTGACTCAACTTTATTTTATTTTCTTTCGTTTTCTTTTACTTTTTTCGGTTAAATATTTTTCGGTGTCGGCGAGGGCGGAAATTATTTAATGGCGCGTACATGGGCGACATTGCTGGGCGGAAATCACGCACAGCAGCCCAAGTCTGACGCTGTGGGGAGGCTGCGTGAAATTTTATTTAATTTTATGCGTTCGCTTTCAAGACTTTTATTGGCCCTGCTGCAAATTCCCAAAAAAAAAATCTGGCTTGCCAAATTATTTGTCACGCATATTTTTCAAATTTATTTCTTATATTTTTTGGAGGGGAGTTGTGGTTGAGTGTTGGGCGTGGTGGCCTTGGTTTTGGGGGAGCGTAAAAAATATGGTTTGATAACCGAAATCCTTGAAATTGTGAAAATAACAATTTATTTGGTTGATTAATTTTCGATATATGTGTGAACTTAAAGGAATTCCTTAGCTTTGATTGGGTTTTAAGATTAATATATTTTATATTTAATACAGAAGCAAATATATTTAAAAATACAACTATTTTGCCCTATAAAAGACTCATCATTTCATTTCCTTTCCCTCTTTAAATGATTCTTTTTAGCTCTAATAGCTTACGTTCTTAATAAACTTAACAAGCTAAGCAAATCAATTGATTTTCTAATTTTTAGTAAATACTTAACCCTCTAAATCCATTTCCAAACTTATCTAATTGCATTGACATTTAGTCGCAAGCGAAGAATCTCCAACTGGCTGTCAACATTCGCAAGCCATTCGACAATCTGCATAGCAAAACAACCGGCAGCAACCTGCACCTTGCACCTGCAATCAGCGGGCAACTCACACTCATTACAGGTGCCCCCAGACTCTGTCACCTGGAGGAGGACATCGAGTGGCATACGAATGTAGGGGAGGCGGGGACAACGCTGCGTATGAGCAACGTGCGATGTTCGGAGACATTTGTGTGTAATTGTGGCAACGAAGGCACTTCAAAATTAGTTGCAAATTGCCTACTTAAGTTTGTTTGCCATCGAAGGACACACGGAGCACAATGCTCAAGTTGCGTGGCAGCCACGCCTTCGCCCGAAAGTTTGTCTCATGCAGCAGCAGCAACAGACGGACACCACTTGGCAGCAGCAACCTGTTATCACACAATCAACAAGTGCAATTAGCAGCCGCCTGGCCCGGCACAATGAAGCGTGTGACAGAGCAAACAAATTGCCAAGCGGCAAACAAATAAACAAGCACACAGGCGAGCGAGCAAACACAATTGCAGTGCATGCAACTGCAACTGCAACTGAAATTGAAATTGAAGCTGAAACTGCAACTGCCAAGGCGTCTTCGAGGCATTCGCCTTTTGTGCGTTGTCATCAATAAAGTTGTGAGTTGTGAAAAGGACGGGCATTGGTTAGAGCACCGGGCATTGTCCTGGCCTCCGCCGTGCTGTCAGGCGTGCAAGGCGACTTGTGGCCAGGACAGCTAGAGGAACGGCGTTGCGCAAAACCCATTCGGCTGTCCAAGACAGGCCAAGACATAGAAATGGCCAAGAAATGAGCATATGTCGTGTGGCCAGGGAACGTGACCGAAAGGGTTACGTCTTACCTAGCAGACGAGTAGCTAAGGAACCCATTTTAATTATGTAATTATAAGTTATAAAGGCAACGAAATGCATAGCTAACAAGTTCTTTTATATATTTCTGTATTATACGTATGTTTTCCATTTTATTTTTGCACTCCAAAAGCTAAAATGGGAAATATCCCACTGATAACCCAATTTTCCCTCCTTTTTCTATAGAAATACACACCACCCTTTGGAGATATCCCGAGCATCCTCTGTCCCCAGCTGGCTATCAATGATTACCCACCTCGTAAGGGCCCCCAGCAAAAAAAAGAAACACATTAGCAACTTCACACTTGGGCCGCACAATCCCTTTGGCTGCTTATTTAAATGCAACTCCGATTTATTGTCAACGCTGGGGCATTTCATTCATTCATGGGCATTATTGTCCTCTGCTCCTTCCGTCGCCGCTGGGTAATCTTTGAGCCTCCGGGCAGTTCTCGGGCACATTAGCAGCCGCCGTCGCCACCGCCGTATCGCGTATCTCGCCAGGCGCGGCACCTTGGACCCAAAAGTCTCGACCTAACGACTTCCGTTTGAGCTTTGCGCACGCGCGATCCGCCTGGAGTCCTCGCTGGGCTGGGATTTGGGATCTGGAGTCGAGGCGAGGCGAGACCCCGCCCCGTCCTTCCTTGCGCCCACAAGTTTTAATGATAATCTCCTGAGTTATGTGTTTTTAAATATAATTTCGTTGTTGGCGTGCAGACGACGGACCCATAACTCACATAGCGCCAAGACCAAGTCACGAACTGTCAGACTGAAACCGAGACCAGGTCGAGACGTCGAAGGAGACTGTAGAGAGGGAGAGTCAGAAGTGTACTGAAGCTACAGAAGGTACTGCCCTCCTGCAATTCGATCTAAATGCTTACATGCGTTACATATTTGCACTCCCACGGCAGCTCATTAATTGCCAAATAAAATAATGACTTTGGTGCAGTGAGAGAAAGGTTTAGAGGTGAAATGTATTCCTATAAGTTAGTATTCCTTTCCGATACAAAAAGAAAAATACCTTGAAACAAAAGAAATCTAAAAGATAATTGGTCCTTCGAGCCGGATAATCTCTTTTTGGACAAAAGTAAGCTCTTAATCTTTATTTTGCATCAATGGTTACTTAAGGAGGTATTTTAAATTTAGAGTACCTTTGGGAGTAAATAACCTAACTAATATTAAAGCTTATTTTCTCATAATCATATTCTGTAATATTTAAAATCCTTGTAGTTCCTTCAAACGTTACACTTAATGCACATAGCTCTGAAAAATGTAATTACCAAGCAACCATCAAGCAGACACTCTTCGCTTAATTATGCCAGCACTCAATTTGACCTCACTTAGTTTATTCGAATTGCCCTAATCTGGACGCTAATCCGATTACCACATGTATTTATCACCCCCAAAAATTCTCACTGTGTAAGCCACTATGCCCCGGGCCTTGGGATTGCGTGTCTATCTGGACGGCAGTCCAGGGGGAGCGTTTAACTTTTCACAACTTTCGCACTGTGCGTTCGGGTTTGGCACCCAATTTATCAAGCGAGAGGAGAGCATTTGTCGTCGCACTTTTTCCCAAGATGCGAGGTGAGAGTGTGCGTGGGAACCCGGCCAGTTGAGCGATCGATCCGGCGGTGAGGGTCTTTAGCATTGATTGGGAGCTACACCGCCGGCACCAGTCTAGCGCTAATAATGCGAATTACTGTCCAGAACAGGCAGCTGCCGTTGCCGAGGAAGGGAGAATCCGGGAGTTGTAATCCTCCCGGAAAGTTGTTGCTGCTGCTGCTGCTGCTGCAAAGAAAAGGGGTTTCTCGCCGGGAAGCCGGGGACTGGAAACCGTGGGATGTCAGCCGGAACCCTCCCCCAATGGCCGCCTGCTGGGCTGCTCGTGCTCGAATATCGGCAACGAATCGAATGGAATGGAGTGAAATCAAATCAAACAAAAATTAAAATCCACTTTGAGCCTATTAAAGTGTGCCTGGTCGGTTGCCAGGACACACACAGCCGCGCCGTCCTCGTCCGCATCCAGCCGCTTGCGCTGTCACTGTCAGTCTCCTAGTTTTAATTGACATGCAAGTCAACGTCCAGCCGTCGGCGACATGTCAATCAAAGTCTGCATTCCTCACCCGGCCTGCATCCCTCACTCAATCACTCCCAGCATCCCCCTTGCCTCATTACAGGCTGCGGTTTGTTGACGACACAACACACACTCGCACACACACCCCACACTCACCCAGCTGCCGGTCCTGCCCACTTTTTTATTGCCGAATCTTCCTCTGTTTTTATTATGATTAACCGATCGCTTTGCTGGCCCGCATTTTTTGGGCGTTAATTGGTTCACTCAAAACGGTAAACTAGCCGCAAACTAATTTCTGGCCAAGTGGATTGCCACAAGTGGACCAAGTGAGGCGGTCTAATGCTCAAGAGGTAACTAGTAACTGGGGATTTATTTGCCAATTAGCTGAGGGATCCAGAAATGTGAGCAGATGCAGGGACACTACTTTTCTTACATATTTTTCAGAGTATGAAGAAATATCAAAATATTTAGAAAGTAAGTTTACTACTAATTTTAGAGTTAATTATCCTTATTGTATACGAATCTTTAGTATTTTCTTTAACTACGTATTGAACACTAACTAAATAAATAACTTAACACATAAATTAAGCGAATTGAATCTCCCTCTCTTTTAAAATTAAACGCAGCTGAAACAAATAAATAACCTGGCACCCTTGATTGGCAAAATCAAAGACCGAAGCCTGACTCATTTGCTCGATTAAGCTGACTGCCAAAAAAATGGTAGTAGCCGGGGTCCGCTCGAAACCAGAAATGTGCCAATAAATCTTGGCTCTATCGCATAGATCAGGCAACTCTCTTGGCCAGAAATCATTGTCAGGCAGGGCAATTCATTGGGTCTTTTAATTAATGCCACAGCGAGCTCAACAGCCGTGCTGATCGGGGCTTAGAGCTTAGTTCAAGTTCCATTTGGCGCTGCAAAAGAAAGTTCGAAATATATTGTGACGATAGGGAGAGGTAAATGATAAATTTGGCGTTTAAAATGCCATAAAATGACAACGAATTTGGGAGGGGGATATGCAGCAGGTCCGCGAACGGTACGAACTATCGAGGGGCATCGATGCCCCGTCGGGTTTTCTCATAAACAAATCAACCGAACCTCTCCACAGGCCCCATTGTCTCCGCCAGCGAACGGTATTTTTGGCGCACGCTAAATTATAAGTCTTAATTTGTTATGCTTTTTGTCAAGTCTCGTTTGGTATTTAAAATATTTTCCTGTCATCGGGCTTAGTTTGGTTTAGTTTCTTCTGTTCTCTCTCCCTTTGCCAGTGAGCTTCTTTGTTCTTCTTGCACATTTTGTATGCTGGTTTTCCATTGTCCATTTAGGCCTAGATGTGTGAAAACAGTTAGTTTGATTTGTAGATTTGTTTACCACTCTGTTCGAGTGTCTATTTTAAAAGTTCTCCATGGGTTAAAAGAGGCTTTGAACTCGAAGTTTTGTGTGCCATCAATGGAATTAACCCCGGGAGGAGCCTCGTGTTGTGTCATGGTTGGTTTGGAGGATTAGTTTATGACGGTTTGTCCGGTTGACAATGATATATGTGGCTTATAAAGTGTAAAGTTAGTGGCAAGTAAATCAAAGTTCTGGCTTGACATCGCCTAGTGCTTGTAAATTCGGGTGCTTATCCCGACTTCCGATTCAAATTCAGGTCACAAAGCCTCCCCATACATTGTATATATTTAAATTAAATTATATTCTCCTATAATTAAGTCGGTCGGTCGCAGCCCCAGGCCCCATTAAATTATATACTTGGCCATAATACATTGTGGACTCCTCTATGTACATACACTCGGGCATGTACTCTATGTACCTCGGCATGTAGCCACATAATCCGGTGGCTTTTGAGCTGAGCCGGGGCCAACAAACATAAGCAAATTAATTAAAGTTGCCACTTCAGTTGAATTTTCCAGGTGAGTGATGCGGAACAAATAATCAATCAATCAGCTCGCACACACACGCACACGTGTACTCGTATGCAAAAAGCTGCACGCCCTATCTAGACGGCACAGACGGCGGCATTCATTGGTTGGTCACTGCGACACACGGTCCAGAGGTCCATCAATCCGGCGGTCAGTCAGTCATTCATTCAGGCAGTCAGTCATTCAGTCAGTCCGTCCTGCACTCGTCCGGGGCCTGTCGTCTCTGCTCTGTCCAAATGACGTCGCTTTTGGTTTTTCCTTTGCCGGACATGGCGAAATGTTCAAAATAAGTATGAGACGGTGTGCGAATGTAAATGTGCACCTCCTTGCCCCCTTTTTGCCTTCCGTAATGCAACATAAGCTACAACCGGCTGGCTGGCCATGGCACAGTGTCACAAGGGCTATTTGAAATATATTTTTGGCTCAAAAATCGCGAACTTCTTCAGTGGTTTTTTGGTCGTAACTTTGCCTAAACTCAACGGATTTCAGTGTGGTTTGGTTTTTTCTTCTTAGTTTTTGATGGAGAACTCTTCTGCATTCAAAGCTCGATTTCTAATTTTTGACCAATTTTTTACAATTTTGACGATGTAACCCCTTTCATTTTATTGAAAAAATGAGCCTCAAAAATCGGGAACTTTTTCAGTGGTTTTTTGATCGTAACTTTGCCTAAACTCAACGGCTTTCAGTGTGGTTTGGTTTTTTCTTCTTAGTTTTTAATTTAGAACTTTTCTGCATTAAAATCTCGACTTCTATTTTTTGACCAATTTTTTACAATTTTGACGATGTAACCCCTTTAATTTTATTGAAAAAAATGGGTAAATTTTTGGCTCAAAAATCGCGAACTTCTTCAGTGGTTTTTTGATCGTAACTTTGCCTAAACTCAACGGATTTCAGTGTGGTTTGGTTTTTTCTTCTTAGATTTTAATGGAGAACTTTTCTGCATTCAAAACTCGATTTCTAATTTTTGGCCAATTTTTTACAATTTTGACGATGTAACCCCTTTCATTTTATTGTAAAAATGAGCCTCAAAAATCGGGAACTTTTTTTTATAATTTTTGACAATACGATGCAACCCCTTTCAAGGCTATACAAATTAATATCAATAAACATTATAGTTTTGACTATCAAAACATATTAATCTATAATTTTTTAATCTACTATCTCTAGACTATATATTTCTTGCAAAAATAAATGAAAAATAGCTCCTGTACCAGTGTGCATGGGTCAGCATGATTGCAGGACTGCATTTATCAGAAGCTCCTGCAACCGGGCCCCTGTCTGTGCCTGCGAGTCTGGCTCCTGTCCGATTCCTAGGTTTGGAGTCCGGTCAGGTCGAAGTCACCATTTCGGGCAACCTCCTGGACAACATTTTCCCCCATTTTCCTATCCAACGCACACATACAGGCCAGGCCGTGTGTGCGTTTGAACTTTTCCAATTTGCAAGCGAAAAATTGAAAATGCGACGTCGACGACGACGATGATGAGCGGAGATGGATGCGAAATCGAGCGGTGGAGGAGCGGCGCAGTAGCCCAGGGTGTACATGTGTGTGGCTATATCAACCCTGTAGTTCCAAAATTCCACGTCCACGGCTTTTCCACGCCGCAGCGCGCCGCCTGTTCGAAAAACAAAAACAAATTACATGGGGTCCGTTTGGCGGAGTTCGAAGCGAAGTAGGCGCAACAAAATTCGACCTGCGTTCGGCTACTGCCGATCTCTCGCGAAGTTCGGACTGCATATTTGTTTTTGTTTTCGAATTGACTCGGAGCAGTGGTCTTCGACAGTTCGGATATTAGAAAGGGATGGAAATGGTGGGAAGTAAAATAAGAAAATCTCTGTCGAAAACAAATTGTGTTTGGTCGACGTCATAATACCCTTTTTAAAATAATTTGTAATATTTATTAATATTTAATATAGTATTTAATGAATTTTAATTTATTTAGTGGAATGGTATATTGGCATGTATTAAACATGTACTTTGACATTGCCAATAAGTTCATATTTGATATTCTGAGTTGTGTGGTTAATTTTAAAAGGTATTGCTTTGGACGTGCATACCCTGACACGAGCCAGGATTTTCGGTCTTCGGTTTTCTCTCGGTTCTCCTAATTCTCTTTGCATTTAGTGTTGACTGTTGCTGCATTCAGAAGTGTTTTGCGTATTAATTTAAGTTGCGTGAAAGTAAAATATTATAATGAGGTAAGTGAAGTTATTTGTGTTTAATTAATAAATTACTTTTCAGAATTGATCGTGAACCTGGATCCGCCTTCAACATCGACGGTGTAAATGAAATCTCATAACATATGCGGAGGTTGTTTTCTGTTCAAATTAATATGTATGTACCTAAATTTGTGCAAAATATTGCAATGTTCAATTTGATTTTAACACTTATATTGTTTATTTACAGATAGCAGTAGTCTGTTAAAGGGCCACCCGCCGGCAGAGAAGACCCGTCACACGCATTTC
>VNJV01019063.1:0-21063 GCA_008042635.1 Drosophila nikananu | reverse complement strand
CTAATTAGCGGAGTTATTAAAACATTTGCTTCTTTTATGCTTCGATTTATGAGTTTTAAGTCAGGTAAACGAGGTGTCAGCGGTATTTTGGAAAAGATGTTTGACTAGACAGATTAAAAGACATCTTTAGTAAATAATTTAAATGTATTTCAAGGACAACTTACTATCTTTCAGGGTAACCAAGAAGCTTTTCAGATGGTCTAGATTACTTCCTTTAATGTAGAAGATTTTTACGTTGAATATTATTATTATTTAACTTCGATTATTATTTAAAATATCCTGAAACCTATCAACCTACTGAAGAGCTGTTAATATTTATTTGCCCTAACCAAAAAGCTATCTTATTTGATTTAATATCTTCTAACTGAACTTAAATACTTACTTAAAATTAAACGATTTATTAACTGTCGATTTAAAGATCATACTTTCAACATAATATTTATTAAGCTTTCTAATGAAAGACAAGCTACTTTGGGAAATTTATTTCCCAGCTTTAGGGGTATCCATTATCCCGAAATGTGTTAAGAACCATTATACGTCATTTAATGTGCAAAGGGGCAAGTCTTTGCTTATAAGTATCTCTTAAATCAACATGAAAAACACTTAACTGAAAATTTTTAATGTCACTTTGGACATAAATGTACTGAAAATCATTTAGCCTGATTTATGGCACAGCCATGATTTATTTGTTCGAAATAATACGGAGAAAGGACGTGTATTAAAACTTTCTTCCTTCACCGTCTTTAGCCAATGGCCTTGTTTATTGGCTGCAAATTGACAAAGCGGCCCCATATCCATTAGGCCCCATTTGGCGCTGCCCAAGTGAAGGGTATATAAACTTCGACCCTCGCTAATGATCAATGCTTCCTGCTCCGCGGAGCCGCGTCTGTGGTCTGGTCGCTGGTCTAGTCTGCGGTCTGCCGTGGTCCATGGGCCTGGACGAGCACAATTCCCACTCCACTGGCGGGCGCGGCGGCGGTGAGCTCGTGAGTTCACTCTGGAGCGAAACAAGATTTTGGGCGTTGTTCAATTTTTGGGCTGCCTCAGCTCCGGTTCAAAATCCAACTGCAACCAAACTGCAACTTCCAGCACGCAGCTTCGTGAGCTCGTTTTTTTTTTTTGGTTTTTGTTTTTGCGGATTCGGCTCGGATTCGGATTCGGTTTGGGCTTGGGACTCGCCTCGGACTCGGACTTGGATTCGGGCTGGGCCAGAGCTGCATCAGCCCCGCCAACTGGCTGCGCCTGCGCCGCGGCTGCACACAAGTAGAATGAAAATTTGTGTTGCAAATAAAGTTGAACCTGATGGCAAACTAATCTGCTTCACGACAATAGAGCTTGCAGCCAGACAGCGGGCAGCAACAAACAACTGCACTCGGAAAACTAAGTTACTTTAATGGGAAATTAAACCAAACATTGAGATTTAGTTAAGGCTGAAAATCCTTTCAAAAGAGAAGTCGGACAGATGAATATCGAGAGGTAAAGTCTATTATAATTATCAACGTATATGTCACGCTCAAGATCAATAGTAAATATTGTATGCTAAGCATATAAAATATCGAAATAACCTTAAAATATTGATATTAATAATATCAATATTATCGAACCTCCAAGATATGTGATTGATTTTAATTTGTAACTTTTGTTTTCCATTCTTTTGTTTCTAAATATCAAGCAGAATATTGACAGATTGATCTATATATCTACATTCCCATCAAAAATCCATACAATATCGATACTTCCTGAAGGCATTTAAGATTGAAAAGTCTAGAAATAAAAAGCAAAGCCAGAAGACCTTTTATATTATTCACCAAAACAAACATAAACAATTCTGGAAAAGTTGTATGCCAGTTTCATACCCACAAGGGACGCTGTACGGTAGAGATTTTCCTTCAGTAAAATCTATATTTAATTACACTCTTCTTAAGCCAGAAAAATGTACTAAATGTGAGTAGAATTGCATTTTTTGCCAAGTGCAGCCGCCAGCAGACGGCGAAGGCAGCTAGCGGCGCAGACTCGTAATCAACGTTTATTTCGTGGCTCGTTCGTGTCCCCCATGCGACCGTCGACCGTCCTTCACCAAGCTAGAAGCCCCGTCTATCCTTTCCTGTTTTGACTTCAGGGGATGGGGACTCGGGATGGGGATGGGGATCTGGACTTGGGGCTTGGGGATGGGGATGGAGGTTGGGGCTGGGCTTTGGCCAGGTCTGGGGTCTGGAACTGGGCTTTAGGCCGCTGGCCGTTCCTTTCCGTCTTTGGGGTTTTGTCTGTCTGTCAGCTCGTCAGCAGACACACGTACACTTATGTAAAGAGAGAGATATATATTTGCTGGTGATTTTTGCAGTGTATGTACATATCTGCATCTATAAAGTTTTTATTGCCGCAGCTGCGGGCGTGTTTCTGGGTGCGCCTCGCTGGGTAAAATAAATACGCATAAAACCGCCACGGCTGCGCGGCATGGAAGCGGCAGGGATAACTACTGCTGCATATCTCAGAGTTGCAGCGTTTTTAATATATTATTCCTGCATTTTAATTGCGACCCATAAAACGCTTTGTACAAATTGCTTACTGAATTAAATAAGCCTTTGGGGGCAAAGTTGTACCACTTAAAAGCAGAGCAGATTTAAAAAAATGTACAAATTAAAAAGCTGAGGCTCGAGGCTTTTTAAAAAGGGTTTAAAGAATTTTTTGTAGCTTAAGTGTAACTATTTTAAAGTAATTTTCTAGTAAGCAAGACTGAAAGGCAGTTTTTTCCTAAGTCTAACTGCATATAACCATATCTTTGATCGACACCTAATGCTTTCTAAGAATTTGCATTGTGTGTTGCACATTCTTTGCATTTATTTCTCAAGGCCAAGCTAATTTTCTTTATCAGATCTTTGCTATAAAATGTGGTATTAAATATATAGAATATTAACACAACTACTTATCATAATTATCAGTGCTCTGTGATAGCCCTAGTTCAGCCCTTTTTTTTTTAGTGATCTTCAGCGGCTTCTCATTATCATCGCTATAGCGACTGTGATATTTTCCTTTCATCTGAACAATTCCAAGCAGTTGGCCGACAACGACGCTTCGTTTCTTTGCCTTTGTTTCAGTTATTTTCCTATAATTAACAACGCACAGCGGCCTAGACATCGTTCATGGTTCAGCTGCAGGCCCTCTGCAGAGATGTTGGCCTGCAGTTCACAGCCGATTGTAAATGAAGAGCCCAAACAATGTGCCTCAGTATCCCCGGCCACAGTACAGCGCCGCTCCAGCCTCGGATGTGGATTCAGCTGCAGACCACGGGGGCTGGACGACCACAGACTATTCGATTAGTCGGGGTGCCAACGCCAACGCCGCGGCGGCTCCAGAGCTTCGAGTTCGGCTTTGGGTCTCCGGCTCGCCATCATCGTCTGATAAATATTAAGAAACCCCGAGATCTACACCGTCATCGCCATCGCCCTCGCACAGTGGTTCATTATGGTAGCCAAAAATTAAAAATAAACTACTAATCTTCAAAGGGTCTGCCCTGTCTTTAAACACTCATTGGATTTACTAAAGTTCCCCTTGTGCATTTCATTTGATTTAAGGCTTAACATGAATATTGCAATATTTTAAGAACAATCTGCACCACTGTGCCTCCTCCGCCGTCCGGATTTCGTTCGTCTCGCCTGTCGGCTCTCCGTCTTTTTTTATCCGTCATGGTGCCGCTTTGTTTTGGGGCTATGGCTCCTCCGGTTCCTACGATTCCCTCGATCCTACGAGGGAGAACGCAGGGAAAATGAAATAAAAATGTAAATAAAAGACTCCAATGAATGCAATAACAGCAATCCTAGCGAGCAGCGTCATAAAATGGTGCGTGGGATTGACAGCGAAGACAGCTACAGATGCAGATGCAGATGGAGCTGGAGAGATGGCTTTGGCCAAAGAGGCAGCAGCAGCATCGTCTGGCTTATTCGAGGGCTCGTGATGCCTCAGGCACTGCCATCGGCGATCGAGTTCCCCCCCCAGCGAAACCCAGCCCCAGAGGCAGCGTGTTGAGCACTCAAATTGAATCTCGACTTTATCGGCACCCAGCCACGGGCCGCTGGCAGACACGAAATTAATTGGCTTAATTTATGTGAACTTTTATAAGAAAATGCACTCAGGCTCTGTGCAAAGTTGATTTACATTTATTTTCGCATTGCCAACGCGGCTTAAATACCCATCCCCGTCGTCTAATGGTTGTTTGGTTGTTAAAGCCGCATCAAGCTGAGCTCCTTCCACATCGAAATCCACATCCACGTCGAGGTCCTCCAACTTATGCGTTGGCCAGCCTTCAGCTCCAGTCTGGTGGATTACCAACCGTCAACGGATGAGGGAAGCCACGTAGACGGCCAGACAAAGACTGTGACTGATGGCTGGCTGGCGGAGCGGAGGCCTGGGGTCTTAATGCACGAAGCGAAAATGGGGGGCTACATTAGGTCAAAGTCTTTCCGAAATTTGAAGATTTTAATAATGCAGATAATGTGAATTTAAGATTATTTCAAGATGCTTACATATCTTATATGTTAACTGTTTATAGGTAATATTAGATATTAAATTTATTACCTACTTTTCCAAGATTTCTCTTTCCCAAATGACCCAGATTTCCATGCTTATAAATCAATTTCTGCCAGTGCAAACGGACCACAATTGGGTTTAGGATTGAGGCGGAGGCTAGGATTGTGTTAAAGAACAGAAAATCTATTTGCAGCCGTTGTAAGGGATCGGCGCGTCGTTGTAGGCCATAATTGCTCTCCTCAATAAAGCAAAAATTTATTTCCACTTCAACCGCTTGAGCCGCATCAGGCTTTTTGGCCTGAGCCCCGCCAAATGGGACGCGCTGAGAGTTGGCCAAGAGCTTATAGTTTTGGCCAAGAGTGGTACGGGCGCGATGGGAGAGCGGTACGGCCGGCAGAAAGGCATAAAGGCAAAAAGGCAGACTGCAGCGGCGACATTGTGGGCGTCGAGCATAAATAAATGTCTTTATGTGCCTTCGCCTCGCTCAGTTATTGTTCTTCATTCTGCATGCGGTCGGTCGGTCGGTCGGGCCGAGGCTTCAACTTCGAATTGTATTTTTAAGACGCGGTTGAACGACACTTTAACGACTCCAGACTGTTGAGCAATAGCCGAGAACTAGTCGCCATTACCAGTGCGAAGTGGCGCGGCGGGCGGGGCATACACTGGATGTGCGTCCCGTTGCCTCGCAGCAAACGAAAGACTCAGGCAACGAACGCGCTTGGTGCGCGTTGCGCGATGCCCACTACCCATGCCTGCTGCCTGCTGCCCCCCGCCCAATGCCGGCGATGTAATTAACTCTAAGCACTCGTCCCCGGGCACTGTTAATCGGGATGCAGCGATCGGATGGCTTTCCAGTAGTCTAATTTGGCGTTTTAGGAGAGGCCAACAGCCTGCCCCCCAATTAATAAATATATGGACTCGACTCGCGCGCGTTGCATAAAATAAATCATAGTCCGACCACCGGTAATCGGGGAACCCAGCCATCGGGCAGCGGCCAACGGCCAACGGCCTTTGGCTGACTGCACCCCTCAGCGGCGTGTCGGATTTTATAAATGAGAAATGGTAAAAGTTTCGAGCGGAGAACGGTGCTGAGCTCGTTCACATTTATAGTTTTTTCGATGCTCCAGCACGCACGCTCATAAAAAGCGCCGCCATTATGGGTAATTCTGCAGCATGAATTGTAAAATGCCGCAGAGCTGTCAATTTTGGCACTGCCCCGAGTAAAGTGGGTCAGGCAAGGTCGCTCCGCCGCTGTTGTTGCCTCCAAGTGCGAGGCGACGCACAGGCAGAGTGGAGTAAGCTAAGTGCCCAGGTATGTACATAGCTTGTTTGCTTTTGCGTTTGCGTTGGCTGGTAGCCGTGTTCGTGTAGATACAAATATATATATATATATATATATATATATATATAAATTTGTAGCGATGCCGACATAGCCAGTTCCTGCAACAGCAGTCGACAGCTCACTAGTTGGCTGCAGATGAATGTATTATGCAATCCATCAACATGGAGTGAACGATTTGATTAGATCCGCCATATGGTTTGATTTTTCAAACATTTGCCGGGGATTATCCTCATAAACAGTTTATAAGTCGCTGCTAACTGGGAAATTAACCAAAAGAGATCTCAGATTGCAGTATAAATTAATTTCCAAGCAAACTGAGTTGCTGAGTTTTGAGTAGCCGCCAGTGACTGATAAAATCATGCAAATTGCTCTTATATATCAGGGTCAATTAAATATTATTAACATTAAATATTATCCTTAATAGCTTGGCCACTGGTTTTTACTATTTTTGGAGAGTTTTAATTGCCGATGTTTAGCAAATAAACTTGCATAGGTATGGAACCAGGTTCTCTACTTATTTAGTTCAATGATCAACTATTATCTAATAAATAATAATGGTTGTTTATTTTCGACGTAGTGCTGTAATAAGCGATTATCTAATTAATAAAAACTGCTATTGTGGTTTACTGAATTTTTAAATATTTTATTTAGCAGAGACACATTTAATAGATCAATCAATCGAAATGATCTTAAAGTTTACGAAATATTACTTTAATTTTAGCATTTGTGGTCTTATATGTGATTCATATATGATTGATTTTCTTAATTACCCATATTTTTATTTAACTTTAGAGTCTAAAGTGACAATAAGCCTTCGGTGCCTAAAAAAATCCAAAGCAAAGCCAAGTTATTTTTAAGTATTACATACACCTTCAGCCACTTTGCACCTATTTGATTTTGTCTCCGGCAAAGTGACTTGATTTATATATTTTACTGTCCCCCAAAAAACACCAACTGTGTGCCGATTAAATATGTACATACGAAGTAGTTCAATTATACCTTTTGAATGGTTAAAACGAGCTGCGATGTGAACTCCGGAGAAAAATGGTTGTATCTTCACAGTGTGACTCTTAATTTCAACTTTCCATGTGGTCGGTCGCCTTATTTATGCAACCCGAATTCGAGCACTCCACTGATTTTGTTTGTTTGTCGTTCGTAATCAAGTGATTGACATTTTTTGGGACCCGCACTGAATATTAATAGTCGAAGGCATCGCTGGCACATTGGCTTAGTGAGCACATTTTGTGTGTGTGTTTTTTGGGTCCTTCCGCATCCAGCACGTCTTCAATAAATTTCGTTTCGGAGAGCAGAAACAGAAACCGAAACCGAAGCCGAACGCGAAATCAAAATCGAAATCGATCCGTGTTTTTCTAAGCCGCTCAAATGGCCAATTTGTGGCTCCGCTTGAATGGACCCCGAACGACCTTGCCTTCGGATTAGATCAAAGTCGATCAGATCGGCTCGCAGTTAATGGGGATCCCGGGCAGCCAGAGACCTGTCACTCACTACTAGGAAACGATTTTGTATTTTCTTATTTCTTTTTTTTTAATCGAAATTCAATACCGAAGCCGATTATTTGGGGAACTTGGTGAATTTCTTAAACGTTCTTTGTTCGCAAAGTCTCCGATTGCAAACGACAAGGTATGCGGCACAGCGTCCGCCTTAAATTGCAGCAGCAATTATATATCTCGATCCCGATACCGATGCCGATCTCGATCGCGATCACCGCTTGAGCCTATCCGATCCGATCCGGGTTTTGTTGTTTAGCGCGCCGCCGTCGAAGTGCTACTGCCGCCAATGGTCCGGAAAGAGTGCTCCGCGGCTGGTGAAGCTTATCGGGGAGAATTCTTCGCAGAAAGCCAGAGACGCAGACGCAGTCGCAGTCGCAGAAAGCCGGTTTCTCTCTCTCTCTCTCTGAATGTCTTTGGAAAAGCAAAGCCCACTCTGCTCTCGGGTCTCGGTGGGAGCAGCAAACCCGTTTCGCTCGCCGGTAGGTACAACCACACCACTCCAATGAACCTTGATATATTCCCAATAATAAACAAGCCTGAGAACTATCGGAAGCGGACGAGTCCGCAATTAATCCTGCAGCTCTTGTGCTCGGTTGCGTTCGCACATGCAAATGGGTTTCTTTCAATTATCTAACTGTTGGCAACAAATTTGCACCGCTTATACAATAGGTGATTTGCGGGATATTTCGTGACAATATCGAGCGGTCTCAGAGGTGCTGGAATTAAGTCAGTACGGTCTTAAAATGCCAATGTTATCTTTGTTTTTAGAGGAATAACAAAACAGTTCATTTAGAAAATGCTAATTTCCTTAACTTAAGGAACCACAAATTTGTATCTTTCTTGAATAAGAATGAGTATAAACAGTATCAAATGTATTTTTTTATTAAAAAAATAAAAGGAAAGACAGATAGCGAGGATGAAAATCGATATATTTATTTTAATAATAAACTAAATCCAGTATGCAGGATATTTCAATAGTAAGGAAATCACAATTCATATCACATGAGATTTTTAAAAAGCTTTCATTCTGATTTCCTTACATAAATAAATAATATAAATTAGCTATTATTATTACTAAATTTATGATCTTATATTTATCTTTTTGATATTCTATTCTAATCCTTTTTAGACTCTATCTTTAAAAAAAACTCTAATGAAATCGTATCTAAGAAAACAAATATTAAATAAAATTTGCAAATGAACTGCCTTTATTTAATTAAAAATATATTCCCCTTTGTAAACTCTAAGTCAACATAAATACAAATAATATTTAATAATAACCATAATGTTCCCTTTAATGACTCCTTAAATATCGTGATTTCATTGTAAAATGAATGACCAACACTTTAAAGTTTAACAACATTTTCCTAAGAAAATTTCCCTATCATAAATCTGAACTATTTTGAGAAAAATCAAGATTCAAATCAATCAATATGTATATAAAATCCAAAAAGAGAATCATCACTGCCCACGGAAGCATCGGTTTCATAATCCCCACAGTGACCATGCAAATTATTGAGAAGCAACATGTTTTCGATTAATAATTTGAGGCTGCTTAATTAATTTGGTCGATAGGCTGGCGGACAAATTAAAACATTTTACGGAACCAATGTTTTTCGGGTTTGGTTCCGCTGTAAAACGCTCCACACGAAATTGCAGTAATTCGATCATGTTTTCGGCTTGTTCAATATGTGTAATCGTGTTCTGTGCCATTTATCTTGTGACCTGCATCTAATGCAGCCGGCAGAGCGGCCACGGCGCTATCGTAAGTACATTAAAATATTTCCAGTGCCGCTGTCTGCTGTCTATAGGATATTTATACACGGACCAACAGGGGAAAAAATGAAAAAGAACAGACAAAAAAAACACAATGAGGGCGGCAACCTAAACGGGTTTACCCAAAACCCAGGCCCAGGCCCAGACCAGAGCCCGAGACCGGAGCCCGAGCCCGAATCCAAACCCAAGACCAGAACGCGGAGCAGATGTTGAACCCATTCCTCATATTAACCTCCTGCATGGCGGAGTCGGAAAAACTTGAGATTTGGCCAAGGGGGCCCACGTGGTGACACACTTTTCCAGGCTTAGTCACGTCCCGCTGGAGCCGCACTCCATCCTGGTGGCCCTGGCACATCCCACACTTAAATGGGGTCAGCCCAATAATGAGGACGTCGTACCGCGAGAGAGATGGCTTATCCAATATCCAAATGCCATAGGTTGGCTACGCCCTAAATCCTAGATCGGAGCCACTAGTTGAGTATGCCTTTTGGGCCTTCGATTAGGCCTTACCTTGAACATACTGGCTGGGTATATAACCTCTTTGACCTACACATATTAATTCCGATGATGACGATGGCCTGACCTTGTGACCAGGCGGCCAAAACAAACACAGACAGGCCGAAGAGGCCGAAGGAGTCGCTAAGTATCGAATCGAACACGTCAAATATCCATTACCATTTCCACTACCACGCATATTTAAGTGTATATAAATATAGGTACTTAGTATATAACCAATTTCAAGTGCATGATTGAATCGTTACTTTATATTTCTTCAATCGCCATTACCTCATTTTGATAGTATTCCTTAGTTAATGCTGAGTTTGTTGCGCTCCATCACTCGGGAGAGGGTTTCCATAAAGGCACTTCAATTTGAACTTTTAAGCGGTTGTTACTTATTAGAGGAAGGTTATGTTTTAATATTCATATATTATTTATGTTTTGCGCTGTATTTTCATAAATTGTTTGTTTACACCTATGAGTTTTGTATTTAATAAAGGAGAAGTAAGTTCTTCTTGAGTTACAGCTTTTTTAGTATCTTGCTGAATAAATCAAATTATTTTCTCAAAGCCACTTTATTATTTATTCTCCAAGTCTCTAAGAATCTCCTTTAATGATTTATTTCTCTATTTATTTTATGTGATGGTTAAGTACTAGTTAAGTATTATTTTAGAATAGAATACAACGGAAAATTCTGTTGTATTTTTAAGCGTTTTCAAGATTCGTTTCAAATGAATTTTCTTAGCTTTCTAATTCATGAGCTTTTTTATGCAAACCTTTAAAAAATTATATACGATGTAATTTCAAAACACTTTATTTGTAAACCATTTTGAGTTGAAACATTTCATTAAATCAACATGTTAACAATCGCTGACAAAACTGCCGAAATGTCTCGCTTGAAAAGCACCAGACAGCAGTAAAACAAATGTCATGTTCTTTTTCCAAATTCAATATTGGCCTTAAGTTTGGGGCTTTCACTGTCATGTTAACTTTAGCCGCATGGAAATTCAAATGCACACATCTACTTTATCTATATAGTAGATATATAGAGCTCAAATCACGCGATGCGCTTTGGCAGCGGAACTATGACAGGCTGCAACATGTGGCTGCCTCGGTTAAACAATAAGTATAGTTAAACCAAAGAAAATAAAAATAAAGTCCCTGCATTGGTGCAATTTAGTTTTATGGCCTCTTATCGGCCTGAGTGCCAGCCAGTAACTCTTTGCATCTGGCAACTTGCCGCGAGGAAAGAACTTGGCCATAAGATTGAAAGCCATTCCACGAAAAGCCAAACTACGTACGTAAATGAATTGAAAGTTTTCACACGTACTCTGTGCCTGTGTAAGGCCCTTTGTTGATGCTCTATTTAGGAAGTGGTTACTAGATCATCTCGTGCGGCTTATCTGCGCCAACGAAAACACTTTGGCAGGGGCTGGAATCGAAGTCGGAGGTACAACAACCTCGGCATCGGATCCGCCAAGCCAAGGCACCCAGCAGTTAGCAGCTCCGTCTCCACTTTCTCAAATTATTTTTAGGGTAATCAATAGAACGAGGTGGAGGCAAGAGAAAGAGTTCACTGCCTGAAAATAATTAATCTGGCTTTTGTTGAAAATGTTCGGGCATGTGGCCGATTTTTCGCCTGAACGTCTGATGGACGACGGACAGCCTTGTCGTGTTTATATATTTCTCTGCCAAAAGAAATCAGGTTTATTGACCTTAGTTATCTACACATTTTTCGATTTTAAATTATAAATGTGTGGGGAAATTATATGATTAGGGATTAACCTCTCACACTCTCTTGCATATTATATAAAAATGTTGATTGCAAAATTATAAAGAAATCTGTTCTATGTCACGAAGGTTGGGGTTTTAATTGGATCTTTAAAAGCTAATAATTTGAAACGAAATTTTGAATACACTGTAAAGCAAGAGTACTTTAAATGGATGTGGAAATGATCCGCCTATGAGGTATTTGTTTTTATGGAAACACTTAATTTTTAACCACATTCTATTAACACTTAAAATTTTTAACGAATTTTAGGATTTATTGACAACCCTCAGTTGTATAATCATTAAGTACTCGTGGTATTTCATATAACTGAACCGAAATGTATGAAAAACGCGTTACAGCTGTGCCAAGGAAAATCTTTGGAAAAACCCGCTCGCAACCGCTTGGCTCGGAGTCTTGACCACGTCTAAAGGTCTTTGAATTTGATTTGCATGCGAGCGGCGCTAACGGCCACAGGACGAAGGACCTCCACTGGAAGGTTGTGGGCTGAATTTGTGGAAACTACCGTGGAGAACACCCGCCCCCCCAGGGAATGTCCGAGTAAATTAATGAATTAAGCCGCGATTTATAGCAAATCCGGCCGTAAGTGTATACACTTACAAGGTGTTTCGGCGAACCCTCGGCCCGTACGGGTGAAATGTGGCTCCGGAGAATGTCATTGAGACACCCTAATCCAATTTGCATACATATTCCCGAAGTGACCTCTCTCTATTTTTCCATAC
The DNA here is from genome assembly GCA_008042635.1 of Drosophila nikananu. NCBI lineage: Eukaryota > Metazoa > Arthropoda > Insecta > Diptera > Drosophilidae > Drosophila > Drosophila nikananu. The sequence continues at coordinate 8,901 of VNJV01019063.1, read as the reverse complement.
CGCCGGACTCAGCGCCATGGTTACCGGCCATGGTCAAAACACGCTACTGGACTTTCCATTAATTTATACAGCAGGATGAATGGTGGCATGAATCCTGGCTGAATCGGTTATACATAGCTCGGGTTTATATATATATGTATGTATATAGAATCTCAGGTGGTTGGAGCTCGGGCTGTCCGAGATCTGGGGTCCGAGGAGTTTTTCCACACCTACACCTCGCCCTCTGTGGGTTCGTGAAAGGCAAACTGAACGAAATGTTTGGGTTTCCGGTTTGACTTGTTGAGGTTTTATTTGCATGCGAGCTCTGCTCTTAACCGCCGCCTGTGGGTAGCGTATTGGAATACTTAATTATTCCTATTCCCTATTGGCTCTCCTCCACCATATTTTCGCATTCACGCAATCCACGCACTGACCCCCGATTGCAAATCAAATTCCGCTTTAATGGCCAAATTCCCTTTCAACGAGATTTCACCGGATTTACGTGCATCTGAAGTTGGGGGTCTGGGTAAAAAGGGCTGGGAGCTGGGTGAATTTTTTGAAATAGCCCTAGCTTTAGCCCCAGCCCAATTGGGGTCAGCCACCGAGTGTGAGTGTGTGCCACAAGCAGCGGTCCTTTCCAATAAAAAATGATTTATGAATTGCCTCTACTTTCTTAAAAAAACGGGCATAGATTAGGGGGAAATATTTTATTGGGAGCAAGCATAAGACCTTTGATTATCCTTGGGCTTATGGCCGCTTATATAAGTTATGAGCTGTTTATATTTGTTAGAATTTTATAGCTCTGCGGCTCAAGGACATCAGTTACAGGTCCGTTCTTTTTTTTATTTATATAGCCTTTCATGTTTTTCATATGTTTACAGGCTTGTTAAGACTTTATCCGATATCTTTGATTACTTTATGTACGATTTATAGAAAGCTTTAGCCCTTAAATTTGATAAGAAGATCTTTTAAACAGAGTCTTAAAATTTGTATACCCTTCAGGGTTTTACAATTTTACTCAGAAGACTGAAAGGCATCGAAGGATCCATTTCCGACCCTATAAACCATATATATTCATAATCAGCATTAACAGCAGAGTTGATCTAGCTGTGTATGAAAGAAAAAAAAATTTTTTCAATTTTTTCAAATTTTTATAAAAAAAATTTTATTAAGAAAATTATCAAAAATGATAAAAAAATATTTTTTTCAAAATGTTATATTTAATAAGCAGGTTTGTTAACCTAATAAAAACTAGCCCAGAAACGTTTTCCGAATTGAAATTAATGCATTTTTGGCTTAGTTATGATCGATCGAATCTGCAAGGGTATTCAAATTTCGGGCTTCTGAAGTTAACTTTCTTTTATCGCTTAGCTTAATTTGCTTTATCCTCTTTCCTCTAAATGTTTGAAATTTTAAGGTTCTCCTTTCTAAACAGGACCTTTAAAACGTAGCTCATACACTTTGCAAACTGCAAAGCTTGATCCCTTTTGGATATTAATATTTTGCCATAAATGTTCGACATGATAAGCTTTTGTTTTTAATGACGTTTCCCGCCCTACATTTTCCCTACATCCCCTTCCCACACACCGTGTGCTCCACATGTTGTTCATTGAGGGGGCCAATGTCGCACGCCACACGTTTCCCGGGCGTTAATTTGAGTGGCTCAGGCGAAGGTGTAAGCCTCACCTGTACAAAATGTTTGGGCCCTGCTCACACACTCCCATATCGACGGCAATTTACATACTCAAGCCATATTCGATTTATTCATGCAGGACGGCGGCCGGAATTCCCCAAATTGTTGCACACAGCACATGGCCGAAGTCAAGCCAAGACTCTCGGAGGGACTCACCGCGACGCTCGAGGACCGCCGACAGGAGCTCCCGATGCGCACCATGGATGATGACCAGGAGGCACGTGGGGCAGGAACACGAGATGGACACCAAGGCGAGCACTCCCGCCGTTTCGCACTGGCAGCCCGGCGAGAAATTAAAATCGAAGTTGGCAAAGGGCGTCCGCATGGCGCGATTTCCGATCGCTCCCTCAGTCTCTCGAACACTGGCCAATGTTCGCGGAACGATTCCGATTCCTACTCCGACTCCGACTCCGACTCCTCCGATTTCTCCGGTGCTCAAGTGCCGACTGTCAAAGCAAATAAAAATAACAAAATGGCCTCACCTGTATCCTGGCAACATTCATTAAAACACCTCCGAGCGGCGCCGTGCCGAATTTGGAGGCAGAAAGAGGCGCGAGTCGCTGGGATTGCACCAGGAGAAATGTGTATAGAGTTTAATTTATAATGGTATTAATAAGTAACTGTACAAAATGAATTATTAAACTTAATAAAGGTGTAAGTTGTGTGAAAAATAATACAATATCAAATATATTTCTTATAAATAGTGTATCTTCAAACATAAATTAACAAAGCCATAAGTTTTCCCCACTTTCGTCATGGCTGATCCTGGCTTAGTTTTCAGCAAATGTAGATAAAAACATATCTTAAAAAAATATTTGTCCTGTCTAATAGTGATATGAGATTTCCATTAAATTTTTTCCAGTGTTAAATTGGGCTTTGGTTATATGGATATTAATCCATTTGCAGTCGCTGCTCTGCATAAGACAAATCGGGCAGCGGAACCGATTTCTCGGCCAACTTGCGACGCTGCGAAACGAGCGCATTATTTAATAATACCGTTTGTTTATTGAATCGCAGTCAAAACTTTTGGCACAGACGGAAACCCAGTCCTCCCAGGGACCCCTCCGACTGCCCCTTATCGCCCCCGACTAGTTCGCCGCAAGTTGCTGATTTTGGGCGGCTTGGGGGTTGAGCTTCCAGTGGCTCCCTGAAAGGGTTGGGCGCTGGAAGTGGGAATGGGAATGGGGTGCCGGCGGTGCAGTCGTCGACGGCAACGGCAAAGGCAACGCCGGCATGTCTGTCACACCCCGAAAAGTGAAATAGCTTCTGTCAATATTCTGTCAATAGGCACATGTTTTTCCGATGCCGAGTGGGTGGCGGCACCCGGCAGTGGCGTGGCTGTAGTGGCAGGCGGGGATTGGGATTCGGATTGCCAAAGTGGAGCCACGGGGGGCTGTTTGCCGGAGCTGTTGATGGCGCTGTTGCTGCGTTTTCCCTTTCGCCTGATATTTAATCGATCTCCTGGCAATGAACATAGATCAATATTGCGTTTTGAAAGCGAGTTCTTTTTTGGGGCTCGACCCATTTTTGAGACCAGTCCCGGGGTAGAGTATGCCACGAGTCCGTTAAATTTGACGGGGATTTGAGTCTTTTAATTTAATAATATACGTATTATTTAAGGTTTCTATTTTGTGAGGTAATAAATATTTTTAGTTTGTTCAAGATAATATTTAGGAGGCAGAAACACAATGAAAATAAATATGAATAACTGTAAGGGGACTTAACAAACAGGGATATACTATTTGCATGTACTTGTACTTCTCTCAGTTTAATTTAAATATTTAAATATATAAAATACTTCTTATACACATTTTAACTTTTTATATCATATTTTGGTTTAAATATATTACATTTTGGTTTTAAAATCTATCTAAAAATGTTGTATAAAATTGGTAATTTAATAATCCAAGTTTTCTCTAAACTCAACAATAAATAAATCAAGCTCTCTTTTTTACAATAATAATCTATACAATATTTATCTCTACGAGGGGATTTTCCTAAAGTTTTAAAATTGTACTTACCTTATCTTGAATAGCTTTAAATTGTTTAGTTACTTTGATAATTTCCCTCGAAACTTTTCCAACTAAATATTGGATTACCTTAGCTTCTAAGCAACTTCAAAGCTTGTGAATTTCCTTAATAAATACTTTGTGTTCGCTCCTTTTTAAGCCAAATCATTACCAGGTACCCTTTCAAGTGAGAACAGATCCACTCCATTTAGAGCTGTTGGGGCCTTTCGTTGGCCTTGTTTACTTGTTAAATAAAGACGTCGCCACATTTATCTGCATAAACTTATAGCGCAAAGTATCTCATCGGGCGGGGAAAGCAAGACCCAGCCGTCTAGGGTCAAGTAAGTACACTCCAGAGCTCATGTATGTACATCTGTGTGGAAGGCAGACAAGGATCTGGAATTGTGGCCGAGGTACGGAGCTGGTCTGGGATATGGGAACCGAACGGAACCGGCAGCTCCATGGCTCCATGCTCCATGCTCCATGGCTCTGTGCTCCAAACACTTTTCTTTGGCCGGCGGCCATTCCATCCATGCACCATAATTTTCAATAGCTATTCAAATTCTTTGAAGTTCTCGAGGTCACCTAACGGATGCGAGGCATTGAAATTGATCCAGGCCATGAGCAGAGCATCGCCTTGCAGTTGCCACTGCCGACTGTGCTGGGTTTTGGCCACCAAACCGGATAGTTGGCTCTGCTAGTCCCTTGCAGCTCTTTGTTTGTGTGCCGCGGCCAAGATGCATCATCACATCGGCCTGGCTCAATCGAATCAGCAGCAACAGTATCCCAGTATCCAGCATCCAACATCCCATCCTATCCCGCACATTTATCTGGCAAACAATTCCAATTTCGCCGGCTGCCATCCGAATAATCACTGGTTTTTCGACCAATCAGCAGATTAAATTGCATCAAGATGCTTACCTACTTACTTAAAACAAAGTTGTTCTTATAAAATTCTTATAAGGCCGCCGGACGTTAATTAGGATAGCAGGCTTTCCAATACGAATTCCCCAATTCAGTCTAATTAATTGAGTTTTTCGTATAATAGCTATAATTTTGCTATTCAAACATTAAATGGAAGTTGTGGGAAATGCCTATGCCATTAAAAGAGGAATTTAAAAGATGTTTTGTATTCCCCATACTTTTTCGGTTTCAAGTTACCAAAGCAGAGGATTTGTCGTGGGATCTTCTTGCCCTTGTTTTCCACCCAACTGGTTAGGTTAACCTTATCTTGGACACTAAATTAATAAGGATGTCAGCGTGTCCGACAAAGTTTCTACTCGAAGAATATCTGAACACTTTTTCTTATCGACTTAAGGCGAACAAGTACAAGAGCGCTATTAAGGAAAAAATCTTGACTTCCCGAGGAAATACATGCGTAAAAGTAATCAGTTTTTTAATGGAAACTTAAGTACACAGATCAGGTTACGATGAGAAATGAAAAATAATGGGATCCTCCTCTCGAGTAACGGTGGTGTCATCAAGGTAACGACCCTAAGAAGAACAGATGTCCACAGTCCAGGGAATTTGCATACTTGAACCGAAACCAAAGCCAAGCCAGGCCAAGTTAAAGCCAAGCCCGCCCAATATAGAGCTTAGTGCGAGTTGGTGTTAAGTATGAACACGAAAATGAGCAAAAAAGTAATGAACCAGTACCAGTTCGGCTCATGGTCGCATATTAGCATCCTGCGGAGTACTTCATTTGCGCCGTTGCCTGCCTAAGCTTCTTGGTAGCCGGCCTCCGGTTTGGGCCAGGCCGAGATGCAAATGAAATATGCGCCGGCATTAAGAGCAGAATTACAAATTTCAGGGGGATGCGAGCGGCAGCAGCTGCTTCTGCTGCTGGCTATATGGAGATGTGGCTGCACCACGGCTATGTGGCGCTCACGATGGCGATGGCGATGGCTATGGCGCTGCCTTCTGCACGGTGGCCATTTCCTGGCATTTTAACTGGTTTTGTTTGACGGTGGTTACAATTAGCGGCTATTTAAATTGCCACGCATGAGCCGCTATTAATTACGGAACGATGGCACCGCAGCCGAAACCGAGAAAAAGTTGTTTATGGCCGGTATGCGGGGCAGAGGAGCGGACTGTGGCAAAGTGGAGTGGAGTGGAGCGGAGTGGAGTGGAGGCAGTCTAACCGTTAAACGGAAGCTCAAATGCCTTTCAAGTACCGAAGTTCAGTTCACACAAACCCAGAGCGTAGAATCCGATACCTTGCAGTGAGTCCATCTTAATTGCTACATTAAGAAATTCCAATATTCATTGGATCAAGGCATAAAAATACAAAAAAATTATGGGGGCAGCAGCTTCTGGGGTTTAATTGGAGCAGCAGAGATCCATAGGGATAAGATTGAAGTAATATTACCCAGAACAAGCATTTAACAAAACATATTCAGTTTCGTTTTCAAGCTTCCTGCTTGTTAGGCCACTGATTTGGACCCGGGGGAATCACATTTTATCAAAGCAGCAATTTGCACCTATCAGTCCATCGGCCGCCCGTTGATTGGTGATTGGTGTCCCTTTTTTTGAGCCGCGCTTTTTATTTTCCCATGACACTCGTCTTGGCTTGGCGGCTTCTCGGCCTCATCGCAATCACAACTAATGCACAGCTCCGAGTATCCGAGTATCGGAGCATCGCAGTATGGCGTATGGAGACTCTAAATGTCGAATGAAGTCAGCGATAAATTCAGCTGGTTGATTAGCTGTTGGAGCAATAAATCCATCGCTTCACACCGCCACAAGTAATTGCCGACAAAGCGTCTGCGTCGCCGTCTTCATCTCCATCTCCATTTCGACAAAAAAGCTCAAGACGGGACCCGGGTCCAGGCATCCATCTATTCTATCGGACTCTGGGGCTCCGCCGCGACTCTTGTCGCCTCCCCGCTGCCGTCTCGCAACTTCCCTCTGCGAGTCCCGACGACTTTCCTGAGTAAGAATGTGTGCTGGCCAATATTTTATCAAACCTGACATTTCCTCGTGTAGCTCCGATTATGGAGCCCGGGTTGCGACGAGGTCGCCGGAGAGCGGCATTGATTGCCACTGCCCATGTGTATTTATTCCGCTGCTTATGTTTATGTTGACATTGACATATCTCGCGTCTTATCGGTTTGCAATAAGTGTACGCTGGCCATCGCGAAACCACTGCAGAAATGAGCCAAGTCGAGCCGAGCCGGCATCGCTTTAACGTTCTGCCATCGCCATGCCGCCAATGTCGCCATCCGAGGACGAGGACGCTGGCGACAACTCCAGTGCCCATTGGAGCCTGCGCCTGGTGGTGCTTCGAGTGAAATGGACAATGACCTGCCGCAACGCAACGCAGCGAACGAGTTTGATCATTGACGGTGTTAATCTGTTATTTTGTAATGAAATTAGAGGAGGGTACTTTAGTTTATTAAATCATTTAGATGGGGTCATAAATTACAGCTGTTTTTTATGAACATATGTATAAGAGATTTGTATACCCTTGCAGATATTTTAGTAAGAAACTGGCAAGGCTGGACAAGTGTCATTTTTGACCCTTTTAAGCAATACATATTATTGATCAACATCGGGCTTTTGAAGTCTGGTGAAACAAAAAATATACAAGGAGTTAAATCATAAAAATTGTACATTTTAAACAAATTTTTATACACTTGATTTATTAACCTAAAAAACTAATATGAATATAAAATTAATGTCTTTTTCGGCTTAGTTATGATCGAACAAATTGCTAGCTTCAAGGGTACACAGAAGTCGTCTCTCAGAAGTTAACTTCCTCCCTTGTTTATATGTTTCAAGCATAAATGTAAGAGTTTAATCTTTTACGAATAAACATTTTCCTGCCCTTGTCTTTGTTTATTTAACTTTGTAAACTAAAAATAATGATTAAAGGACTACATATAAGTGTAACTCACTTTTTATATGGCTTTTAATCTGTTTATGTTATTATCCAGTAGGACTAGTAAACAATTAAAGAGTTTTGTTATAATTTAAAAAGATATTTTATTTTCAAATATTTTTATTAATTTAAAGGGGAGTGAATATTGAATAAAACCATTTTTAGACGAATTAATTAGCTTATAATTAAGGTTAAAATATTTTTGGGACGGGAATTTATCTAAATTTGAACACAATTTCATTGTCATTTAAGGCACCTAAGAGCACTTGCCACTCTATAATAAATTACTAATTCTTAATTCCAATTTGCACTGAATAATAATGACTGTATGGCCATATATAAATATTAAAATATTTGTTCAACTAAGTACAATCGGTGGCCAATTACATATTGCTGAGCATAAAAGGTTTTGCGGTCAAGATTCATATTTACATAAATATTCATTTTAAACTAAGTACACCAGGTAGCATCATAGAGGCATTTGTTGTAGAACCACTCCGTCATCCAAGCGTTTTTCTGTGTCAGATTTGTGGTTTCCTCGGCCAGATTGAAGCTCTGCAGGTCGAGCTAAAAAATATATATATGTACATGTAAGTAAGGGATTAAATAAAATGTTAACATTATTCCTACAATTGGTTTGGGGAAAAGGCGCTTCATGTCGATGCGATGCAGATGCTCCTGATGGGCTTGCTGCAGCATTTTGTACTGCGATCCACTGAGGCAGGCCAGGCATAGGTCACACTCGTCCTTGTTGCAGGACTTGTCGCAGTCGTGGGCTGCGCACTGATTCAAATCGGTGGCCAGGTTTTTGTCAGCTGTGAGCATTTCGCTGCTTTCACTGAGTCTGAAATTAATTAACAATTTAGAAGTTTTCTATACTCAAATCTCAATGATATGTCTTACAAAGTGCCAGCTGTTGCTCTGAGAGGACGAATTCCCACCAGATTGAAGACACTGTACAGGACCTGTTCATACAACAGCGAGTTGGGCTTGAAGTGCGCCGAAGAGAGATTTGGCGACATGTTAGCCTCCATAAGCGAGACCTTTAGATTTTCATCGATAAAAAGATCGAATCGCATCAGATCGAAGAAGTTGTGCGTCTTGTAGGAGCGCAGAATATTCACAATGTCCTTCTCCTTGGCCGCAATCGTTGTACGCACTATGTGCTCCACCTGGGGCCAGATCTTTGAGGGATCCATGCCCTGATCCCTGACGTAGGCCTCGAAGACGGTGCGCATGCTGCCCCCAAAGCGATTGTAGAACTTTCTCAGCGAGGGAACCTCCCAGGTGGGCAGGTAATCGTCGCCCACGATATACTTGTCCACATTCTCGGCATCGAA
>VNJV01019059.1:0-49825 GCA_008042635.1 Drosophila nikananu | reverse complement strand
TAATAAAAGTTATCAAATCGGCTAATAATAGAAAGCACGTTACTTTGCAAACATTCTCTCTTCTTACAGTGAGCAGCTGTCAAATAATTACCATAATTTTTATTAGCCTTTCGTTAGTAAAACAAATTATTAATTTTATCACACATTACCTTTTACGGAACCCTAATTGTGGAGGACTTAAAAGCGGAACTGGTTAATGGCCAATGGATTAAAAGCACGGAGACACAGTCCCGAAATGTATTATTATTTAAACGGGAACAAAAAAATCTAAAGAAAATACTGACGGACAAAAAATTTGGTTTATTTAACTAACAATTTGTACATTATTCCGTGTTATTGTTTGCTTAATGTGCGTTTTATCATTCCCGTATTTGTTCAAGTGTTTATCCATGGGCTGCGACCGATTCCACTCGCCTTTTCGCTGAAAATTGAAAAGGCAGCACTGCCAGGTGGAGATTTATTCTTTTTCGGGCACGCTGCCGTGATTTTTTTCGATCGAAAATCGTTGAATTTATTTCACGGGGCATGCATAAACAATTGGCAGTGAAAAACATATGCAGTTTGCAAAGCGTTCGCTGAAAATGTGTTGAAATGAAAATTCAGGCATTTAATAATACACGAAAATGCGTAGCAATTGATGAAAGTAATGCAAAAGTTTTTCAATGCCCCTGTAAGCCAGTCAGGGAAATGAACAGAGTTGCGCCCCAGCCCTCTTTATTTGCACAGCTTATAGGAAAATGTGGAAAATTCATTCTGCTCCGGGCAGCATGAACATATTTTCGTTACCATGTTTGCTCAGAGTCCGCCTGCCTGCATTTAATTTCGCCAGTTCCTTTGTGTTGTGGGGCATTCTAAAATAATTCCTCACCTCCCATAATTTTCCGCTCTAAGGAGCAATTCTACTGTACTTCCTTCCTTCCTATCGGATGCTGTGGTATTTTCTTCTCTTTATTTTTGTTCATTCCTCTGCGTTTGTTGTGCTCGCCATTCGCCGTTGCCGTCTGACATGACCTATTTCCTGACGGGAGCATTGTTTTTATGTTTTTCTTTAGCTGCTGTCGCTGTTATGTTTTCCGCCAGCATTAATTGTGTTTTCTTTTGTTTTATTTCACTTTTTAATGGTCGTGTTACTGCTGCTAGTGAGTCAACGGATCGTTTTTTTTTCTCTCCTCTCGGCAACAACTTTCAACAACTTTTGTTTTCTGTTTCGCCCGAATGTGGGTTAAAGTCTGGAGCGCAAAAAATACCGCTTGCATATGTAATTTAATTTATAAAAAATCATGTTAACAAAACTTAATGTGTCTCGGAAAAATCAGATGAACCAATTGATATATTAATGTCGTGCTATAAGCGATATTACTTTGTCGTAGAACAGATATGTAGATACCAACGCCGAGGGTTGAGCGTGTGAACCAACATGCCACTGACAGCTTTATGATGGTAGAAATTTATTAATAAAAATGCATAAAAAACTGTCATTGCTGTGTCGCTGGCTGGGAAAGCCATTAATTAAAATGCTGCAAATAATTTAAGCACAGGAGGAGCGACAAAATAAATTGAAAGCAATATTAACAAATGTTTATTTTTGCCATGGTGCGAAACGGGGTGCACTACAGTGCGTGCCATCACATTAAAGTTCAAGGATCCATTTAGATAATATTTTAAAATGCTATCGGGAAGTGGCTTAACTTTGGTGTTATATTTATTAGTAACTTATCCCTCTACAACAACATTTTTGTTACGAAATTAGGCAGCATAATAAGTTTAATTTTAATTTAATTATATTATTATTGATACGAATAACAGAACAGGTGCGGTTAGTTTTTGAGATTTTGTTTTAAATCGGAAAAAAGGAAACATATTCATTTTATACCATGGGTATTGTGCAACATTAGCTTATATTTATCAACAGTTTCTTTTGCCTTTTGGCATTCTTATTTTATGATTTTTTCATATATTTGTGCATAGATAGAAAAATGGGTCCCACTTAAATGTAGCTTACCTTCTTGTTTTTATACAATACAAGCCGTCGTATGCTTTTGAAACCCACTGTTGGTTCACTTAGAAGGCAATGCCTCTGCGCCCAACCACAAGCCGAAAAGATTATGCACAAAATATGCAAAAATCGACAGAAACCGAATAATGAAATTACTTGAACGCACAATAAACATTTTTTACTTTTATTTTTTGGTGTACTGTGCGAAATTGCAAATGCGCCCAAGGCCAATGGAGTTCATAACGAAAATGAAAAATAAAATAAAAACCATAAAATCAAATACATTTTGGAGCTTGCCAAATATGCGGGACCTGGCTTAATTGCAGCCGCAGCCACTGAAGGCTCAACGATCGGCTGAACCTTAAACGTTTTCGAGCGTTCCGGCCATTTCTGGTGACAATTTGTTAAGACCCCCAGCCCACACATACTATATACGAACGGGAACGCGAAGACGGCGGAGGCCGCGACAAAACCCAAACGATCGCGTTTGACATTGTTTCCTTGGCTGACTCGCAAATCAGCCACACACGCCCACACACTCATCAGCTCGCAGTCATCTAATTCGTGTGGTATGAATGGTTTTGCATTCATAAATTAGCCAGCAGATACTTAGATATGTGTCGCACTCAGGCCCGCCACTTTGTGTACATATCGCGTCTGTCTCCCTCACCGACGCCACCTTCTCTCACCTGAGGTCGTGAGCCAATGCAAATTGTTCGTTCTCCTACCGGCTTAAAACAATCAATCAGAGCCAGCAGCTAAGCTGCTGAGCTGAGCTCGGTTTTAATTTGGTTTATAGGTGTCTGCGCCATCTGACTGGCATATCTTATGAGATTGACAAGTTTAGGACTCGATTAGATATATCCTCTTAGTGTATTTGGTGCAAACGAGGTCTTTGCTAATGGAAGACCGATCGAAAGCACTGATATATTTCCTTATTTCAATGAATAATTACAATTCATGAAAGTAACATTGTTCTTTAGTATCTGAGATGCATTATTTATCTACTTAAAAAGTAATAAAATAGATTTGAGGTTCGGTTCTTCAAACTAAACGCATTCGATGTGTCTTCATCGTTCCAATGGATTTGATGATCGGTTCCTCAACCTAAACGAGTTCGATGTGTCCTCATCGTCACAAAAATAACTTTTAATATATATATAATACGATTCCACATTAATATTCCCACTACCGTGCACACATTTTATGCCCTACTTGCCCGCGGACATAAAGAACCCTTGCCAAAAATCGTGGTGCATAAAATTTGACAATTTATTGACGCTCGACTGGTTGTCGTTCGCATTCGTCGTGCCTGTTGTTTTTGGTGTTGCCTGTTTCGTGTTCACCGTCAAGTGCAGGAGTCTAAATTTAAAATCAAATGTTGCAAAATGCGGCAGTTGAGCGGAGGAAATGTTAGGATGTCCGTCGCCCACCTTCGAGAAGGGCGAACTCGAAGAGGAATCTCTCTTGATTTCAGCTGTGATTGTGGCCGATTCAACGGTGATGTCATGGTGGCACCAAACAGGTCCATCCTTAATCCGCACACCCAACCTTGAGCTTTACCCATTTCTAACGTGTCCGCAGCTTATTCTTAGTTGGCTTGACTAATAACACTCCATAGAAAGGTTCGCTGCCATAAGTGCTGTGTGGGGGCTGGCTATAAAAAGAGCGCAGCAGCAAAAAATAAAGAAAAATTATACAAAATGATAATAATAATACTTGAACACACACGCAAAGCAGTTTTTTCCCCCACTTATTTTTGCGCTGGGTGCCAAATTTGGAAGCTCTGTCCCTAGCCATATATAGAATGAAGTCCGCGACTTGGCCAAGAGATGGAGATAGAGTCATAAGCGCGCAGCAGTCTATGTAAATTATGAGTTGCGGAGCGAGAACGAACTAGAAAGATGGCGAATCGGGTTTTTCTGCGTTGCCTTAAAAGAGCAAACGACTAGCGACTTGTTAATGAATAAAAAGATCTTTCATTGATAATTATTAGATTGGCACTGCTCTCGTTCTCCCCGCCCACATGCCCACTTCCACAGAGCCGTGTTCTGCCGCATGCCCTAAAATGGTCAGTTGGCAACAGGTGGTGGGCTCTGGGCTCTGTGGTGACTTGGGAACTTAATTATAGACTCTAGGCTCAGCCCCGGCTCCGACTAAGCTGCCATTAATTAAGCCGCCTGCGCATATGGCTTGAACTTGATTATTGTAATTTATCTAAATGCCGCTATCAATCCATCTGACTTGGCCCCAGAAGTGACTAATTCGATTCAATGACTCGCGACTCCGTCATCGCCTCGTTCTCTCCCGTATGCAAATGCAATTTTACACCAATTTGGCGGGGCTTATTCATCTAATCTGGCTGCACAATCTTCGTGCCACTGCCACACATCCAGCCAAGCATCGGTCACGTTGCAGATTGAATGGATGCGGATTGACACTCGCTCGATTAAAATTGACAGCTGTCATGATTGCGATTATGCCTATGGCTCATGGCTCTCGGCTCTTGGCTCTTGGTTCAGAACCCAAACGCCGATGATGGAATACATGTCCGTTCTACTTGCGTGTCGCAACAAATTACACGAAAATGGGGAAACAAATGAAAAGCCTTTCTGGAGCTGCTCTTAATTACTGTCGAGGGGAAAATCTCGTCTCCATCTCTATCAATAATCGAGTCAAGTGCCGGACCACTGTGCCGCTTTCATCCTCGTCTTTGGCATTTTCTTTATGGGTTCTTTGGCCCGCAATGAACTCTGGAATGGCAGGCAGAGCGTTTCTTTTTTCTCACCGCTGCGCGGAAAAGTAAATTTAAATTTTGTGCAATTTCTTTTTCGCCTTCTTTGTTGGCGTTGGCTGCGCAGATTTTTTCATTTCATTTTATTTATGTGGCACACAGAGAAAGCCGGTGAATAAATATGAAAATTTGCCAGAATCTGCCTAGATAAAAATATCAAACATAATTAATTTAAACGCCAAATTTAAATCAAACAAGATGTGTTTCGGCAAATATATATTATTTTTTGCATTCAACAGGTCAAGAAACTCGGACAGGGTCTTTGATAATTAAATGAGACGGCTTTTCCATGAGAAACATGAAAAATATTGTTACCTAAGATATGGTCTTGGTTTAGGTGCATAAAATAGTATACTGAAGAATCCAATGCAGTTGACAACACTTGCTTGTATCATCTTTTCATATATCTTTAAGTAGGAATTATTTTTAGTTCATAAAATGTATTTCTAAAGATTCTGATGACAACAGTCTCGCATACACTGTCAAAGAAATCAGATAGGAGCCCGTTAAATGGTGTCACTTAGTGAGAGAAGTCAGGCATTTAATTTGATGTCATTCGGTGGCAAATTCTTAAATCATTTCAGTGACATACGATGCAGTCACCTTTCCCGCCCTGCCAGCACAATTACCCACTTTTAGTGACAAATTGTCAAAGCACATGCCAAAGACAAACAATGCAATTGAGCTTATGCAAAAACTAAACAGTGGCAGTTGCAGCAGCACAGAATGTTGATCATATCAATTCGAGAGCCCCTGTCAACTGGCACAGTAGGGGGTTGATCGAGGCAACACCCACCCCGCCATGGAAAACGCCACGGGTGTTAATCGCAGAAGGGGGAGCTGACCCCAGAGTGAGGGGTGGGGAAGGTTTCGATCATCACATTAGGATGGCATAATTTGTTTATATATAAACTAAGTGATTCAAGTGTTTTCATGGATCAAACCCCAATAAATAATGAAAAAAGCTACCAGGCAATAGATTTGTAAACATATTCATATGCCGCCTTATTGATGAATAATTTAGTAGGTTTTCCAGAGGCAAATTAAACGTAATTTAATACAAGCACTTAACAAAAATGACAAATTGAAGCCCACTCGGCTGAAGTGGAGGCAAAGAGCCTGCAATTAAAATTATCAACGCTTTGTTTATTTGCTGCTCAACTGTGAATTATTGCGTTCAGCGGCTGGAAGTATCGATTTAGAATGATTATTAAAATTAAAATAATACTAACCAGAATATAAAATCAAACATGGTTGATTTCCCTTTAAATTAAGTAATATCAAAGGTAATGATATTACCATATGTTCGTGGCAAGATACCAATATAAATTAAAATCGTTTGCAAATAATTGCAAAGTAGACAGGACAGGGCAACAGTACTCCCTGAAATGAACAAATAATTCCTTCTTATTTCCCCAGCTTAAATCTGTATTAATCCTTATCCAATATTTCAATCTTTCCAGAAATCGCACGCGTGCGCGCCTCCCTGTTCCAGATCAATGGGGTTAAGAAGGAGCCGCTGACACTGCCCGAGCCCGAGGGCGCTGTGGTGACGATGAACGAGAAGGTCTATGTGCCAGTCCGCGAACATCCAGATGTAAGTCTGCCTGTGTGGCGTAGCATAATGATAACGATGATCTAATTTTGCGGATCGGATCGGATTCGAGGAGGGCACGGGCTTCCCGTCAATTAGAATTGACAACGCGCGCTCAGTGAGCAACTGGGCTACACCGGAAATGGCTTAAAGGTGTGCCTTGCCTGCCTGCCTGCCAGCCTGCCCGCTCAGCTATTTGCCGAGGTGTATCTTCTTGTGCCGATAGAGTCAGTCATCTGTTACGCTGTCTCGGCGCGGTAAGACAGGCCAACGAACGCCCCAGCAAGATGCCAAATGCAAAGCTCCGATCCACCCTTCCACTATGCCTATATAGAGATAGACAGATTCAGCAGATACAGATATATATATATATATTTGGGTTAGACGGAATCATTGAAGCGTTTTAGGAAGTCGTTTGACGGCGTTCATTCGTTTCATTTGTCGTCCATTGTAGGCGTCGGAGCAAGTCACTCGGGCCAAGCCCTGCCACATTAGAATTTGATTTAATTTTATGCAATTTAAAATGTTTTCCAACCCGCCCGCCGATCTCCGGTCTCAGACATGTATGTTTCTTTTGTTTTTCTTAGTTTTGTTATGCCTTTTCAGTTAATTTGGAAATTGTTTGGGCGTAGTTTCTTTTTTATATTTATGGCCTGACAGCAGTCGCAGTGGCGGAACTGAGGAAATTTATTTTACTGCATGACACACTTTGCTCTTGATGTTTATGTTTTTGCTTCGTTTTGTTCTTTTTTCTCGGTTGTGATCCAGATAAATGCATAAATTTAAATAGCATTAATTATACTCGAAAGCATTTCGCCCTCTGTCGATGGTGTCTCCATTGGTGTGGCTTCTGTTCAGCAGCTGTTCAAATAATTTTCTTTGCCAAATGGCGCCAATTCAGGGCGATTGGATGGGGACGAAGCCGCAATCAAATGATGTGGAATTAAATAATAGAAAATCGGATTAGATAGTACCTTAAAATGATCAATATAAAACCTGACATAAAATGTGACCCGTTAAGAGTAATTAAATCTACAATTATCTTAATATTATAGAAATTCACCACTTTTGACTGGTCTTACATTTGGGATTAGTTTCAAAACAAATGCTATTAAACGATTTTACCCTAAGTTCAAAGTTCCAAAGAAGATTAATGAGCTATTGAGCCAGATTAGTATGATAATTTGCCAAGTCAGCATATGTTCCTAAGGTTATGGAACCCATTTTATTTGTGCCTTTTGGTATCGTAAAACGTTTCGCACATGTGCCATTTAATTAATTACCTTTGGGCCGTTGCATAAAACAAATATTCGGGACTCACACGAGAGTAAGGCTGAGCGCAGAGATAACATTCGAATGGGCAGCCAGTCGAAGAACATTAACATTAAATTGGACTTTATTGGGCCTAGACCCAAGCGAAATGAATATGAATGAGTTGAGGCTATAAATTAAAAAGAACATAGGCTACATAATTTATAAAAACAAGAAATGTGCCTACTGAAACAGCGTTTGATGATGATGTTTCTTTCCTTTGACTTTCGGTGTTTTCCAACCGAAAACTGGCACAGATCTCTTCAGAGATTTACGACCTGAGGGTGGTAGATTTTACCGCCTGATTTTCCAATACTTTCAGGTGTTCCAATCTGTCTGATTTTAAGGTATTGCGGGTGGAAAATTTTCCCCTTGGCTGATGATTTTTGTGTGGGCGTCTCTCGAGCGCTGTTTTGTCGTAAATCATCTCATTTAATTGCAATCATTTCGGGCGGACAAGAGCTGCAATAACTAGAAATTCGCATGGGAAATTCTGACATTATCCGATGGCTGCCAGTCGAATTTTTGAGAGTGTGTTTAAGCAAGATAAATTGCGTTTCAAATAACATGGAAGTGCAACAAGTAGTGGGCAAAATGTTTATTGGTTTCGGGCCGCGGCAGCGCGACGCGTCATGAGGCATAAATTTCAAGGCATTAGGCAAGACACTC
This sequence comes from Drosophila nikananu, assembly GCA_008042635.1. Taxonomy (NCBI): domain Eukaryota; kingdom Metazoa; phylum Arthropoda; class Insecta; order Diptera; family Drosophilidae; genus Drosophila; species Drosophila nikananu. Next base: position 41,461 of record VNJV01019059.1, on the reverse strand, counting down.
GCTGGCTGGCAGTCGCAAATAATAGCAGTTAATAATTTATACCGTATTCAATAATGTAAATAGAGATTTGTCAGCTGGCTGACAACCATGCTGCAACAATATGCCATGTAAATGGTCAACAATTTGTCAACCCGACTCCAAATGCAGAGGAGATCCCAGGGAGAGGCAGACGGAGATATCCATCTCTGCGTATTGTCGTTGAATCTCGTTTCTGTGGATGCTCCAAAACATAAATGCAACTTAATTAAAGTCCACAAGCGTTGGACGACAGCTGGCAAGGCATTAAAACAGTTTACAATTAATTACAGCCAACTATTAACGCTCCAAAGTCTCATCTGTCCTCCGTATAAATCGCCACTCCGCTCCGTCTCGTTCTTTCGCCTGTTCCCTGTCAACGCTCATTGCTCATACGCCCCGTGGCGCAAAATGCGACATGCGGCATACGACATGTTGACCCACTGAGCCCAGTCAGCCCGCCAGCCAGCCAGCTTCTGAGTGATTTCGCTCGCAACGGAACAGAAATGATGTTTGACATTTTTTATATTTTCGCAAACTCATTTTCCGATGGTTAAATTTAATCATTTCGAGCTGAACATATGGAAGAAGAACAATTAGATGCGATACGAGGAAAATATTTTCATGGTGAGGTAACGCGTACTGTGAGTCGTCATACTGGCTTGTAGTTCCTCAAAACGTATTAAACAATGTGAAACGCATAACAATATTGAGTCTGAATGGTAGAAAATCCGTGGTTATTTGATGAAAAACACCTCCTAGGATGAATGGTAATCATGATCGAAATTGTTTTCAGACACGAACACCCGACTTTTCTGCTTTACCATTAATTAATCAATTGTTAATCGATCCCATTGAGTTCATTAAATTCCCTTTCCGCTGATTAATGCTGTGCGGTCACACCCACACAGATCAACAGATGTGAGCCACTTGACATTCGAATCGTGTTAAGGTCGTTCGTTCGGCTGTCTTTGGCCGCCATTAAACATATCGATCAACTGGGAAAAACGCGGCCATATTTAAGCCAAATTATACCCAACAACGAGTAGACATCACATTGTTCCTCTCGTCTTCCCCAAATCGTTCAGTGTTTCTGTTGGCCTGCTCTTTGTTTATTGTCTAAGCCGTTAACACAAAAGCCAATTAATCTACAAACTGCAGCAAATTAGTCATAAACATTGAAATGCTAATTACGTGCAATTTTTATGTACATTTTCGGTTGTTCAGCGCTTTAATAGGTGCGGATCCCGGACTGAAATGTATCTACGAATTGCAGCAAACATTATTTTCTAGTTAAATTCGCTGCCACTTTGGCTGCTGTTGTTTGTCATGTCAAAGTTTGATTTATTTTTCCGTGTAATAGACGAGCTTTTTGTATTCCACAGCCGCAGCGTAATTATGTGTGCCGTCCCGCTCGGTACGGATGCATATACATACCGCGCATACATATAGTGTGTGCCTGGTAGTAACCGAGCAGTAATCTATTTGATCTATGCCGACCCCTGCCTTGGCTGCTTATGCATTTTTGCTTTTCAACTCACTAGCGAGCGGCTCAAATGAAAAGCTTCGAAAATTCCTTGAGTCACACTGGCAACGCGCGATTAAATCTGAGCAGAACACTGTAGTAAGATGTATTATTCCCCCGCGTCGAATATTCCCTTTTGTGTGTGGTTTTCGAATGAAAACTTCTGCCAGAGCACCTTTGTGCTTTTAATTTGATATGGAGCCACTTGGTCGGTTGTCATGGTCGCAATGGTGCCGGAGTGTGGAGCTAGGGGCTTCTTATCACAGCTCCGCGTGTTTGTATGGTACCCTCTCTCTATAGGAATTTTCGGCAAGAGCGCCTGCTGTGCGCCCTTTGTGTGTGCGACGCAGTTCGCTTATCAATTTGTCTGTACCTTTGCCTTATTGAAAATGACTGTAGTACAAATTGTATAAATATGAAATATATTTTCCTTGCCCGCCCCTATCTGAGCTCACAATCTGTGAAATAAAGCAGCCTCCGCTCGCTCTCAAAAGCGCACACTTGCCCCCGCACACACACGCATATATGGGGTACACTGAACAGCATTATTTGTCCGTCCGCTTCACTTCACTTAGCTCCACTCCACTCCACTTCACAGGCAGCTCCCGTGTCCATCTGCCTTTTGTCTGTTTACAAGTTGCTCAAGTACCGCCGGCAAAAAGGTCAATACAGCGAAATACTACAGACCTAAAGTCCCAAACACTTTGCTTATCATTATTACATACAGAAAACGAAATCTATATTGTTTTAAAATGTGAAAATAATTCTACATACATTTTAAACTATAAGGAAAATATTATTTTGATAGTTTTGGACTTTCAATGGTTCTTCTCGACCTTTAAAATTGAAGTTGTTTATTTTTTTTGTAAAAATATTAAGACTTCAGGTTCGCCGGAAACGTCATTAAGCCTCCAAAAAATAATATCGATAAGACTTTGTAATCGGCAAAATTATGTTGACAAGCCTCTCAAAAGCGTTATTTTCGGTGTAGTTCTTAGAGGCACGCGTTCCACTTGAAAACGCGTAATTGCAGGACAAATGTCACAAAAAGAAAGGGAAAAGGGTTTCATTGTTGAAAAATCTAATAATACCTGTGCTTTGTGTAGTTTTGTAAGAATAGAAATTACAAATTGCCTTGAAGGTTTGTGATGTGCGTTTTCTTATATTTATTAATAGCTTTTATATTGGAAAGAAAGTAAAATTAATGTTTAATTTTTGATATACCACTTGTATTTTTTATTCGAGTGCGTTAATTACAAATATTTACACATGTGTGTAGTTGCTATCGCCGCTCTAATAAAATCAGAACTAAGACGCCCTTTTAGCGCAATCACATATAATTATCTGGCATCTCGTGTTTGCCTTCCATTCTTTATTTGAGCTAATGTTTGTAGAACGCAAGTGGCAAGGCAACGCGACGCGTCGCAGCGTATGTGAAACCTTTTAAAGGGAAACGCTCGGATTTTAATTTCCTTTTAATGGCAAATGGAAGAGATAATTTGTGTAAACTGTGAGCAGAGCCAGGGATTTTTAATTAAGCAACTGATACGCAATGCAAATGTTGTCTTAGCTGGAGTATCTTACTTTGCAGGGGCTTTGTGGAAGCGTTGCTGCAACTTTCTCGTATTTTGTGGACTTAAATGGTGGCTGAGTTGCCAGCGAGAGGCACTTTAAATGATTTTTCGCAAAATTTAATTAAAATTGCTGGAGCCATTAGGCATTAACTGCATTCTTCGCGGCAATTTTCAATTGATTCGATCTCATCAGTGGCAGTTGCCGCCGCTGCCGATGCCGCCGCCGCTGCTGCTGCTGTTGCTGCTGCAGTTGCAATTGCAGTTGCAGATTCAGGCCTTCAGATACCGATACATTCGGACTGACAACAGCTGCTGCTGCTTTGGCTAACTGCGGCTATTGCTGCCGGCGGCGGTTCGCTGTCGATGATCGCATCGCTGCAAACACACTCACTCTGGGTGCACTTAACATCCCCGTATCTCGGAGCCCATCACATCATCGCATTCGGAATAGAGGTTCCCCGAGATGCGAGACGTGTGTGTGGGTGGGTTGAGTCCCCGGGGCGGGGACCAGAACTAGTTTAGCCAGCAATTTACAATAACTCACATGGAAATTGTTGTGATCTGGGCAATAAATCTAATTTATCGGCAGGCCTCCGAGGCAGTTGTTGCAATCTGTCTACATCTAGCAGCTAAAGTATATGATAATTGGGCGCCACGGCAGCTTTTTAAGTTTGGGTCACCTCATCGGTGTGTTGGGCTTGCAAATCTTGTTGCACGTCCATCATCATCATCGACAAGCGCGTCAAAAGATTTTTGCACGCTCGGCTAATAGTTTAGGCAAAATTCTTTTGAATGTCGCCGCCTTGTACACTCGAAAAATAACCAATTAAACAATGATTGGTTGGGCTTTTTTACATTAAAAAATATAAATGGGAAATGCTATTAGAAATTGGTGTTTTTATTTTTTTGCACGAAACTTCTTGAATAAGATAAAACGATTTAAGACCCAGTTCTTCTTTTTCTTATTTATTACCTAAACATTAATTTTATTTAAAGGCTGGTATTAACGTTAGATAAAATTGCTTTCGAAATGTTGCAAGCGAAGTTGCTATATATTTTGTTCGGGAACCATTCTAACCAAATATTTTAAAGAAAAGGCGGAAAAGTGTCTTTGTGAATAAAAACTCATATAAAACAGGCCGTTTCATTACGGCTTTTATTAAAGTAACCTTTTCATGAGACTAGAAAATTGATTCATGCGCGCAATGTGCTTAATATTTTTTTTTAATTTTTTTCCTTTTTCCCTTTGTAATATATTAATTTATTTACTTTGAAAGCAAAATCACAGCTGTTAAGCTTTGTTGCCTTCAAAATTTAGTTTGTTCGCAACATTTTCGGTCGCAGCATTTATTTTACCTATCATTTATTAGTTTAGTAAAAAAGAGGAGCCTGCTAAAAATTTAAGAATTGAATTTTCCCAAATTTATTGCGGTATAAAAGCCCAATCGACCGACTGACTGACTGCATTTGACTTTATGCACAAAGAGTCTGTGTGTCTATCTGGCTGATTGGTTTATCGTGCCAAATTCAGGCGTGTCGCCTCGGGTCAGATTTCGCTTGCCCATTGTTGTACGTAGCGGCCAAGTTCTGTGGGTGACTCCAGCCTTCAACGGACCGAATCTGACCAGCGTCATACGCTTTATTAATAATTCCGAGGCTGAACGGATCTGGCTCTGGCATTTATGCATCCTGAGTCATGGATCCGATCTAATGCGTTTTAAATTTGTTAGCCAGCTAAAAAGTTAGCCAGTTAATTAGATCTCGTTGATTCGCTAATGATTTCCTCTAATTTCGACCATCGTCTAATTTGTATCTCCATTTCCCATTTAATTTCCATTTCAGTTCAACTTTGTCGGTCGCATTTTGGGGCCCCGTGGCATGACGGCCAAGCAATTGGAGCAGGAGACCGGCTGCAAGATCATGGTCCGCGGCAAGGGATCCATGCGCGACAAGAAGAAGGTGAGTGCCGAGCAAAAAAGTATTAAATAAGTTTCCAAATGGAATCGAAAATCGGCAGGAAAAGAGCCATTAGCGCCGATCGAATGGCCAGTGTACGCGAAAAGTCCGCACACATTTTTGTGCGCATTCCAAAGATTTTCATCCATTAGCCGAGCACTTCAATTTCAATTTTAATTATCGTAAATAGTGCCGTCGGCGAATATTGTACGCGTGTGCATATGAAAATTCTGTTGACAGTCGGTTTCCGTGCCAAATGGGAATTATTCTCAATTATAAGGCGAAAAGTATGCCCCTCTCTTTGTTTCGCTGAATTATCGTGGCAAAGTGCGATATTTGGTTTATTTCTACAGGAGGAATGTATTCGGCCATAAAAATATATTTCTGACAGAGAAAGAAAATATACTTCGAAGTAACGATAAAGCATTACTTGTTCTCGCTTAGTCTGCTGATATATTTTAAAGGGTATGTGCTCGTCTTCAGCTAACACGCAAAACACTCTCACTTATTTCGCTATACATATATTAATATGCATATATCTTGTCACTCACAATGCTCTGATGATTTAATTTCCCCTGACGAAAAAAGCAAGTCAAATAAAAGGAAACGAAACGGAGGCAAAGAAAAATGAAACGAGTGTCTAGAGGCGATTAAAAGTATTTTCGTAATTCATAAATGTGGCGGGCCAAATGAGCGTCAGACAGACAGACAGACAGAACGAACGAACGAACGAACGAAAGACCGAAGTCGAGAGAGTTTTCAAAATTGTGAATTTTTCTGCAATATTTTGATAATTTAGGAGAAGCAAGAAGGAGGAGAGGGAAGACGCCCACACAATTGTCTGACTCATCGCCGGCCAAAAAGATTCGCATCCCCTTCGACTGTGACACGCAACGAAGAATAGAAACAAACATTCTGTTTACTTGCATCTCTTGGCTAGAAATAGACCCGAAAACCCGAGGATGAAATTAGTCACAGTGCATAGTCTGTCTTCGGTGACACCCCACTCACTATCTCTCTACACATTTCTCTTTCTCTGTTTCCGTGCCCCAAGTGGACAAGTGATAAAACTTTTGCCAGCACTGGCAGAGGCCAACAGTTGACAGTTCTTAATTTGACGCAGAATAAGCGCTGGACGGACTTCTTCAAAAGACTTTCTATCCGATTTGATCCTAATTGATTACTAAATTAAGAGTCTCGGATGCGACGGAAAGACTATATTTCTCGCACGTACGCCAAAAATTCGCCTGGCCACAAGTAGTAATTTCACTTACATTTTCAGTACCGCAAAATCCCGCCCACTATTTATTGTTGGCACCCATTAGCACAATTTCCTTTTTAGCTCTTTGAAATAGTTTATTTATGAGTGCACTAAGGAGGAGAAATACCAAATAATAATAAAGGAATTTGCAATAAGCCTTAATGTGCATTTTTGTATCGCGGAATGCTTGCCATCAACTGTAACAGGAATTCAGCATTAATTTAAATTAAGGCCAACACAATATTTACCCTGCAATTGAGACATTGCAAACTGATTGAGGAATTTTTAAAGTGCTAAAAAGAGGCAAAAGAAAGGGGTTAAATACCATTTTTATTATTAATCTGTATCTTGATTTAATCTCTTTTATTTTATTTCCCAGGAGGACGCCAACCGCGGCAAGCCCAACTGGGAGCATCTGTCCGATGACCTGCATGTCCTGATAACCGTTGAGGACACCGAGAACCGGGCCAAGGTCAAGCTGGCCCAGGCTGTTGCCGAGGTTCAGAAGTTGCTTGTGCCGGTGAGTGCCACTGAAAAGTTCCCAAAGAACGCAGCGTTCCCTCTTAAACAAGCTGAAAGTAAACTGATACCGCCACATTGTGTATACGCAGTGGAGCCTTGAGGGGAAAAATAATACGCCCGCAAAATGCTTAAAGTAAACCAAAAATTAAGCAAAGGGTGAAAATTAAAAACAAATGCCAGAGACCCTCTGCTCCTTTTCTCCCCAACTCTTGTAATAATAATAATAATTGTATTAAATGATTTCTTAGCTAAATCTCTGAATTGAATGTTAACCAATATAATTATTAATGAATTTCTTTATTTATTTCTCATTCTCTCTTACCAAAAACCTAATCTGCTATAATGTATTCCGTTTAATACATTAAAACCAAACAAAAACACAACGAAACACGCCACAAAAACACACACATACTTGTACTAACAGCAAGCCGAAGGCGAAGATGAGCTAAAGAAACGTCAACTTATGGAATTGGCGATTATTAACGGCACTTATAGGGACACAACAGCGAAATCTGTCGCAGGTATGTCAACCCAGACTCTTCTATATATGTACATATCTCTATTAAACTCTCTGAAAAGCTAACCCGATCTTCAGTCAGCCAGATTAAAACGAAAATAACGAGAACTACCACCAGCTAATCGAGAATGTAGCCCACATCCTGAGCGAAAATCTAACCATTAACGATTTGCCGCTGAAATGATTCCGACACCGAACTGATTTACATTCGATTTATATTTCTTTATTTCGTATTTGATTTATGTGTACGACGACCAGCTTTTTCATGCGTTGGCTCTGCTTCTTATCTGTATCCCGCAGTGTGCGATGAGGACTGGCGCCGCCTGATGGCAGCCTCGGACAGCCGCCTGCTGACGCCCGCCGGCCTGCCCGGCCTCGCCGCCCAGATCCGTGCTCCCGCCACCGCCCCGCTGGGCGCCCCATTGATCCTGAATCCCCGGATGACCGTCCCGACCACGGCGGCCAGCATACTGTCCGCCCAGGCCGCACCCACTGCCGCCTTCGACCAGACCGGCCATGGAATGATTTTCGCCCCGTATGGCGACTATGCGAACTACGCCGCCCTCGCCGGCAATCCTCTGCTCACGGAATATGCTGATCATAGCGGTGGGTTGTTTGCCAGATAATCTGGATCCTATCTCAATATCTCTCTGAATCACACACTCACCCAATCACACCGATCCATCGCTATCTCCACTATATCTATATTGATTTCGATTATGATTTTGCACACACACAAACACTAAGCGAATCATCCATCAAACGACGAAGGCAGAACAGTCAATCAGTCAGTCAGTCAGTCAGTTAGATATACACAAGTCAGGGGTTTAGCTGCGAGTTAAATTGCGAGCAATAATACAGCATATCGCCAGACGAGCACACGCCATTTAACACACAAACTCACACACCAGAGACATAAACACACATATCTGACACGTTGCGCATACGCCACGTAGCCCGTGCGGCCAGGAGTTTGTCTTTGCTCTTAACACATTAACCAACTGCAGTCGATTGAGTTTGCTAATACAACAGTCTAGCAGCCAGCAAACTTGAGCATATAGTATTATTTTTATTATCCTTATCTTGTATAATTCTCACATTTATTTTATACCCTTTGTTTTATTACTTGTTTTGTTAATTGTCTTGTTTTTTTTTTGTCTTGTAAAAGATGTAGAATTCGCATTTTAAACCGATGAGAGGAGCTTGCATTTATTTTTCTGTTGTTATTCCTTAATTTGTAGCAGGCTACAAGAGCTGGGGGACTGGACGGTGATGCAGTCATTAGATCGGAATGGTTTTCTATCCAGAAATACTTACAGATTTGATGGCCTCAGCACATCCAAGTCTCCCTGTATTTTACATGAAGCTAACACACTTATTTTTTTACGTTCAGTGCCATAAAGTAGGCTATAAGAATATGTCAGCCGAAACGCACGCTTCTTAACCTCGTTGCCATGGCTTGTGCTTTCCAGCAACAATAATAATTCACAATTATTCTAATTATTTAACAACCAGAGCTAACAGACTTAAAACCTCTCCATTGATTTTATCCGCCTCTTAAAACGAAATCTCTATTTATCTTATTTATTTGTTATAAACATAAATATTTACAGTTGGTCGATATATGCATGCCGGCTCCGTCTTTTGAACTTCTCTCTCTCACTCTCTATTATTTTTCCCCTGAAAACCAGCAACAAAGCAGAAACTAAATATAGAGAAAAGAAAAATCCATTTAAAAAATGTTTAGCTTAAAGTTACAGTCACACTGAAACAAAAACATATACACACATGAATGTATAGACTGTATATATACAATTTTATATTAACTTAGAGACAAACCATAAGAGTAAAACGGCACAAAGCAACAAACAAGAACAGAAAGAAAATACTCAATGAGAAATGAAATCGTACAGAAGGAAAGCCAATTAAAAAGAACAAATTTACAATACTACGATTATTGCTCGCCAATGAATTTCATTTCACAAAATTAATTGCAATATTCATCCGTAGTTGATAGTGGATAGGTGGCAATAGTTGTGCAATATGCAATATTGGCAAAAATAAGTGATTTTTAGGCCCTTAATTTGTAGTTGCTTTTAATCTTAACTTTAATTCTTACGCACAGTTTCTGTAATTCCCCCCGACACACGTTTTTAAATGAGTATATTCTAGTTGAGAACAACAACGACGGCAGCGGCAACCAAAGCAAGTTGTTGATTTTCGTTTTTGGAACCCATGAGTATTCAAATTAAAGAGGGCTAAACTTTCAACCAAGTTGCTGAGTCAACGATTCGTTTTTATCAATACCTTCCCTTCTGAAAAGCAACCTTCTTGTAATTTTACGGTATGAGGGTCGAGTGTTAAGTGCAATTTAGATTTGTAGCTGTATTCTTTTTTTGTTTGTATCTATGTAGTTAGTTTAGAGAGTGTTTGCGACAGGGGGACAGTATTTATGCACAAATGTACCTTACATATAGAGAGATAGGAAATCCGTTTCAATTTTTCCATCCAGTGCCATTTCTCGTAAAAGAAAACATATTTTGCAGAGAATGGCGCCCCTAAAGGGACCGTTCTTCAGAAAATACGAACACTAGAGTATCTTAACCTATTACTTCGGAACGGAAAGGAGCCTTGAATCGAGTTGGTGCTTAATTAGTTATTTCAAATACTTGTAAGTTAGTCGAGGCTCTCCGGCAGCCGTCCAGGAACATAAATTGAATGCACGACTAGTCAGCAAGCCGGAAGATCACATTGCTTAAGGAACAATTGTAAACACAATCACAATCACTTTTCTCTAGAACGTAATGATACCGGGAGGAAGTATCTTGTCCTCCTAGGTCTAGGCTAGGCTAAGCGGCTTGAAAATCACTTATTTTGCGCCAAACTCTGAACCAGAATCAATACTATACTCGTATATCGAATACATAGTGACCCACAACACGCACATATATAAACGACTCATTCCAAAGAAGCAGAGAATTTAAATGTTACAAAGTAAAAGTGAACATAAAGTGAAAGAAGAGGTGAAGATGGCTTTCACTCTCAGTTGACAATTGGCTTCTAAGCAAAGGTTCCAGCAGCAAGGCAGCAGGCTTCAGTTTGAGCAAGCATATTGTATCTCTAAGGATGATATATGAAAAATATCTACTAGCCCCTAAGACGTATCTTGTAGCGAATGTAATGTTCACATTATCTAAACATATAACCGATATATGCCTATACACAAACCCATATCTACATGTATCGTATCGTATATTTTAGTAGGCGCCATTAAGCAGCAGCGTCGTTTGGCGGCTAACAGAGAACATCCCTATCAGCGTGCAACGGTCGGAGTGCCAGCCAAGCCGGCGGGTTTCATTGAGATACAGTAAATCGCCAGCAGGAACAGCAAGCAGAACCCTAGATCAGAGAGCACACCACCCCCCTTATTTTTTTAACAATAATCAATCATCACCAGCTTGAGAGCAAACTGTTACAGAATCAATTTTAATCAATAATTGTTGCGAAAGAAACGGACATCGTACGATTTTTGTGTTGGGTCGTCTGCCCAGATATAGATTGCGTTCAACCCATTTAGTTCAATTATGTTAGCTTCAGTCCCTTATTTATTTCGAATTGAATCCTTCGAGTCTGCTGCTCTTAACCGAATTTCCCATATCCACTGTATTCCACGCACTGTATACCCGATGAAACCTGACCGGAAACGTTGGCCCGGCCAGGCCGCTCTGCCCTGATCAGAGTTCGAAAAGAATTGTCAAGCGCCGCACCGCCTCCACAGGTTAGTCGTGTTTCCACACTTTTATTTATTTTATCAAACTATTATTTACTTTATGTGTTATCTTTCGCGGAACGAAATGCAAATGGGTCAGTGTCCCAGCACAGCCCAGTTGCACTTTGTTTCCGCGAGACTGCGAGTTCTGAAACAGCAAGCAAACAAGTTTTTGATAAAAGAAAAGTACAGACACATGCAAAATCTTTCACATGAAAAGTTGATTATTTTTTTATACCAATATATATTTATACGACAATTTTTATATTAATTTTCCTTTGTTTACACGTTGACTTGTGCCTTTGATGTTTTACATAAACACAAAAGAAAAAAAAAGAAAAGAAAGAAAAAAATGAAGATAGAAACTTTAAAAGATTTTAGTAGTTTTTTATTTGTATTATTACTCTCGGATAAGCCATATACCATATTTAATGAAAAAAGCAAACCCTCTTTACGAGATATGAATTTTACATGTGTATCCTAGCTATAAGTCCCCTGTTTAGTCCGTTAAGTTTATATGATTATTTTGTATTATGCGTTCGAGTGTAAATGTTGCAATTGAACCGAAAGTGTACCACAAAGAAATAAAGATCAATGATTTTTGTTGAAGAAAAAAAAAAACAGAAAAAGAAAAAAAAATCAACACAACAAAAAGCAAAAAAACAAAATCCGTACCGAGACTTGTGATTCTTTAAGGTTCTACGAACTTGACCTCTTCCAGACTTAACCTAAAAATGGTTCTGCTTCAATTTCAACCAGAATCTAACGCTTTCCGAACTTAACCCAAAACCAATCGAACAAAAAATCCAATATTTCTCGAATTCAGTCGTCACGCATAACTCATTGATCAGGATTAATAATAATAAACACTTCACTTTGTTTGCAACTCTAGTAACTAAGACTACTTAACGTTAGACACCAACCAGACACGCCACATTGAACCATAATACCCTCACCCACCACACACACACGTCCTCCGGGCATAACTCTATGCTTACCTCCTCCACTCCTCCACCTCGATCGACCATTAATCACACACCGACGAGCAAGGTCAACCCACTACTACCAGCAAGAAACCACCATAAATGCCACGAAGCATATATATCTGCATATCCGATACATGTGTCTATGTGTACTGACCTCACTTTAATATACTTAAGCTTATGGGTTGCGGTATTTCAGAAATTTATATTCCTGTCTATGATTAATTGATCTCCTAGACTAGTTAGTTAATTACATTACATAACTTGTATAACTCCTATCCAATCCATGAAATTGCATTCGCATTTGTTTCAAACATGAAATAAGTAGCAATGATAAAGTCTCTCTTTTTTCTGAAAGTTCTAAAAAAACTCTTTTTACAAATTAAATATTCAATGTTTCCTTTATTTCATTGAAATTCACTCAAATTGTTCTAGTAAAGGAATATGAATTAATTAACAAAAGCAGCGTGAAATAAACGCAGAAAAATAATAATTAACCGTTTGTCGATTGATCCAAAGAAAAACATGTATATAACGCTTTTTTAATGTTGAACTGAATTCCTCTCCTTGGACATTTGTAAAAAGAAAACAGTCGATTTCAAGCACACACTGCCTCGAGAGCTTATGCCCCTGCAATTTGATGTAATCTCTTTGTTTAATTTAATTTGCCCCTAATTATAATGTGATAAATCTTATAAATAGCATATTAAAACCATTAAACGGGTAAAGCCAAATTACCGAATAGACAAAAAAACAAAATGTGATGTAATATTATTGCTAATTATAACTAACCAAAGGCCAAGTTAACCAAAAACAAACAAAAGAAAACTAGTAAAAATGAATTAATCTGAAAAGGAAAACTCTCATGTTCTTGTGTAAATTGAAATCAGAGAACCAACTTCAATAACCATCAAATGTTGCATCAAATAACGACACAAAAAAAAAATCGCACTATCTACAACTTTTCTATATAATTTAATTTAGTTTCCTGTCGATGAAAGCCTCTAATGATAATAATGTATGTGTTTGTCTTTACTATATATACAAACTCCACGCTGTTGACCGCATCCCTTGATTAATGGATGCGCTTGGCAGTAGCCAGCAAAAAGTTACTAAGTCTTAATCAAAAGCATGTTTTTGTGCCCCCCACTGATCATGTGAATTTACTAATTAAGTGCGTTCGTTGCAGGCATTATTTAGTAACTTTTTGCGCTCTTAACTCGCATAACATAGAGCCTAGGACATAAAGACTAACTGCTAACCATGAAATATTAATCAAACTCTATTTCCACTTCTATGAATCTCTCTCTTTACATGCTAACTAAAATACAAATAAAAAATAAAACCAAACAACGCAAACACAAATATTCGATACACTTACATTCGTTAATAAAATATAAATAAATACAAATTCAATTAATAACCCGACAAACCAAACTCTGACCGACAAAAAAAAAAAAATTAAATAATAAATAAAAGAAAACACCCCAAAAGCACACTACCAACACCACCAATGACACCATTAAACTCTCCAACCAACCCGCTCCTCCATCCGCCATGAATCCATCCACGCCTGCCATAGACGAGCACGGACGCCGAGCAGCAGCTGCATCCCAGCCAGGCCAATAGCGTGTGTGTGCCTGTATGTGCATCCATCTGAAGCTAACCAGAAACTGTAACCAAAAGCCAGAAAACTGAAAGCCCAGCACACTGGGCAACATGTCACTGACACATCAGCTACTAAACTCGCTCCTGACACCTGAACTCTGACCCATTCGCCACATCAACAACACCGAGCAGCAGATGCAGCACTTGGTGGACAGCAGCAACAGCAGCAGCAGCAGCAACAGCAAATAACAGCAGCAGCAACATCAGTATGTATTGAATCTTGTGGCCATTAAACTGTTAAGTTTTGCCAGCAAACAAAGCGGAAACAAAACTAAACAACGTAAGCGAAAAGCAAAACAATTGATAAGAGAATCAAACATAGAACTTAGTTTAATTAACATAACCTAATGGAAGATACAAGTTAGTTCTTAGTGAAAAGTTCAACGAACAAAAACATACTTAAAGCAAACGCACACATATATATTTATATATAAATATACATAATATGCATATACAAGTCTGTATATAATAATCCCAAAACCCCCTAACCGAACTAAAGAATATTATGTTAACGGAATCTCATCCAAGAAACTCTATACAAGCAACAAAAACAGTTTTTATTTTTTTTAAAAGCGCTCTTTTAACTCAAATTATGAATCTTTATCCAAGATGAACGTTAGTTGTTTCCGCCCTGATCATTGTGAACCCCTAGGGCAAGGGAAGTCCTAGCCGGGTCAACTCATTATTATGTCGGGCCACGATTTGTGCCGTCTTTTTTTAAGTAAGCGTAAAGCATATTATATTTTTTGTTAAACTGACGCAAGCTCTTGTTAATGAAGTATTCTTTGATTATGTTAAATATCTATATCTACTCCACTCCGATCTAATTGTGTGAAGAGAGAGTGGGGGGCGCGCACGCTATCGAAACAATTGCATAATGTCACATCAATCACGTCTAACAGCCATATTTAGTTAATGAAACTCGGTCGTACGTAGGTATGATGATTATGATGATAATATCAAGCATTCATTATGTACAATTAAACTCTAAACTTAAATTATTTTAAATACTTTAACGCTAATGTATTATATGCAGAAATAAACAAAAACATATTCTATTTTTTAATCTTCAAACTGTTCTAGAGAAACAAGAGCCGAGCAAGAAGGCGGCCACAACAAAAGAGAATTCTTTAATTTAAAATAAACACCAAGCCTCTGGGCATGGGATCTGGAATTGTTGAAACTTTTAACTGAATAAATATAGATTTCTTAAATGTAATAAAATGAATGCTGGCAGATTAGGAACGAACAAAACTAAAACGCGAAAAGGAATTGCATTTAATTTATGGTACAAAGCGGGCTCTCGTCCCAAAAAAAAGTTGTTGCCGCACACTTTATTTTAAATTAAAGAATTTTTATTCATTTTTGTTGGGAAATCGAGTTGTTGTTAATATGTGCCTTAATCAAGTTTAAACAAATCGGCACCAATCAAAATAATATTAAAAAAGAATGATGAATAATAATATCGGAACACTTTGAAATTACTCTGCACATTGTGAGACTTTATACTCAGAAACATAACTAAAATCAACCTATATTAAAATAATACATAAGTTCTTATTGATAATAACGGCAATCGTGCAATCTTAGCAATTCGAAAACCTTGCTAATGATGAGTTCAGCATTGATTTTAACAGAAAGCAAATGTAATTCTCTCGATGATTGTGTAACTAAACAGAAAGGAACGTTTTAAATCATTTAGCTGTACGCTCATTGCATTAATCAATTCAAACGTTGTGTGTCCTAACAAAACACATCTGAAACAATGTTCATTCATCGCCAGCATCTTTATTTTAACTGCATACGTTTGAGAAGGAAATCATCGTTTGATGTGAGATAATCCATATGTTCAAAACCTAAATATCTATCAAATACGCACGTGTAATTAATTACATTTGTGCATGTATGTACGATTATGTATAACTTTTTGAATAAATAAATGTTTATAAAAAAAAACGAAAATATTTTATTTCTTGCATTAGGAAAAGTAAAGGTGAGAGGAGTATCTGTTGTGATAGCATAAGTAAATAAGTTATTTATTTGTTATTAAAGCAGGACTTTAAAAGGTAAACAACTGGAAACCATGTTTAATGGAGTTTCGCCAGAATTGCATTATCTTTCGCCCAATCTGTTCATGGCAAAACCGTGACCTTTCACATGCTGACTGTTTATTAACCTGATCCCCGTTGACATTGATTTATTCATCAACAGATGGAATTGCGTGCAGCTATATAAACTGAGATTTTATTCGGATGAACGTATACAGTTTATACTATAATTTTAATTGATTGGTTGGTAGAAAGAAACAGTATTGAAATACATTCTTCATTATTAGGAATTTATTAGGCGACTGCCATCCTAGCTTACATGAATGACACTGGCTGGTACTGAGGGTTTCTTTTCAAACGAAGCTTAGCTCTAATTAGAGGTAAGATTGTAACCATGGTTTTTTATGAAGCTCGGAAATGTCCTTCAATTGAATGTTTCCGAT
This sequence comes from Drosophila nikananu, assembly GCA_008042635.1. NCBI lineage: Eukaryota > Metazoa > Arthropoda > Insecta > Diptera > Drosophilidae > Drosophila > Drosophila nikananu. The sequence goes on along the minus strand of VNJV01019059.1, from coordinate 25,180 downwards.
TCCTCGGCTTGATTTCAGAGAATATGGTCTTGGGTCAATAATAAACCTAATCTAGCCTGACTAATCTACTACTAAGAATTTAAATTAAAAGTGCTTTGGCCAGTGCAAATTTCAGTCAAGGTCCCAAGAGAAGCAACTAATAACAGTTCCTGCAATTCTCTACAATTGTTTTCATAACTAACTGCACTCACGGAAAATCTGGTGAGTTTATTAGCAGCTAACCAGTGCTCGGGGAGTGTTCCGGAACGCAACACTTGGCGGCATGTGCGTCAAGTTGGTCAGCCAAGTGAAGCTCTCAACTAGACGTTGATTTACAACCGACTCCCATATCCCACGGCAGTCTGTCTGCCTAGCTGACCGCCAGGCAGGTGGGCTGCCTCGCATTGTAAACAAAGGACGAAGCACGTGCTAGCAACGCGCACGCGCATGCGCCCACTTAACAGAGTCTTAACAGCGCCTTGACAGGAGGTCCCTTCGGCAGTCCTTTTAATAGACGCTGCCTGCGGTTGGTCGCTTCAGTGCAGTGTCAGCGGTCGTGCGGTTTGCTTAAACCAGAGGACCGGTAAATGGTCCATTAATCTCTCCTTACGGCGATTCCGGGTCTTGGCAACAAGTGTCCTCCTCCTAGGATGTGCGTAAGAAGCTCCCTGTGCAGTGTTTTACTCGGTTACTGTGTCGTCCTGCTCGTTGTGGCGGTTGTGGTCCTGGCCGAGAACGGGAATATAACGCAGCTGGCGCTACCGGGCGAGGAGTGCGGCAGCACTCAGGGAATGGTAGATGAGTGCTTTAAGGATCTGCCGCCGCACATAATGGAGTTCCTGCAAAACAGCAAAATTGTCATCAGCAAAAAGGAGATCACCACCAAGTGCAAGTACGCCGGGGGTTTTCCGATGGAACCCATTAAGTGCCGCTTAAAAGGGGCACATCCATTATCGATTGCCCGTCCAACTCAAGCTTAAGGAGGCACGCTGCGAAAGCGATTTATTCATATTTTCCTGCTGCTCCAGGGACTAAAAGTTATTCAGGGACGTGTTCGGCTCGACAGGGGACGATATCCGGACTTGAGTGGGGTCCACAATCCTGTCTGGGCGTCTGCGGAGAAGATTAATTATTCCGGCTTTTGAGTGCCAAAAATAAGTTGCAGACTTTTGACATCAGAGTGTCCTTGATTCGCTAATTGGAGTTATATATTTTATTCGTAATCTGTTGAAGAAATTGGTATCATCTAATGGGCTGGTATAAAAAGACAGTTAGAAATTACCTGGTGTCTTGAAATTCACCTACAAGTTCTTGTTCCTAGGAACATTAAAAGGAAACACGAAAAACAACCGTGTTAGCGGTAACAGCGACAGTTATTAATTATTCTAGAGTCAGGTGCTAAAAATAAATTCAGCTAAAATGTCATTCAAATTTGTAAAGTTCAATTGTGACTTGCATTTATAAAGAATGAATTTACAAAAATAAAATGAATGTAACTTCTAAATAATATATTTTCCTTGGTTATTTTATTATCGATGTTTTTATCGATGTGCTTTTTAAAAGCAGAAAGAGACATTAATAAATAGGAAATAACAGCAAATATTTAAAGGAAGCTGTCAATCAGCATATTTTATTTTCGTTAATGCTATAAAGGTGTCAAATAGCTTATAAATAGTCAAAGACTATACTTGAATTAGTAGGAAATCATACCTCAATGTTCTAACTTTCATGACATTCTCAAGGAATTAGCTACGCTCTATTTGGCATGTCCAAATGTAATTAGTAAAATGCGTAACTTATAGTTTGTTATTGCTGGAATTCCGAAAATGCCTCAAAGGCTAGTGATTAAAATGCCACTTACATATTAGGGCAACTGTGTAGTTATTACTTTGACTGTTGAGCTCTTAGACAAAATTAATTACATATTGCAGAAAACTTTAGTCAGTCACAGAACTAAGAAAATTGCGGGGGAAGAACAGAGCTCGCAACATTTTGCTTCCTTTTTCCAATCAGAGTTCCTTCCACAATCAACAAAAAATCTTGCAACAATATTTAGATATGGCTTTAGAGATAAGGCTTTAGTTAAATGTCCCTATTAAAGCGAATGGTTGTGGTCAAAATCAATTTCCAAATATATGTATGCAGGAGACGTGTCACCAGAGTAGCAACTTGAGTGGCAGCACTCAATTAGACCTCACTCAATTGTCCCTCCTTCAAATCGAATTATGTCTTGCAGCATCTTCAACCGCGGCATGAAGTGCTTCGATGCCTACTCGAAGCGCTGCCTGGACGATCGCAAGCTGGACACATTCAAGAACAATGTGGAGGGAGCGCGGCGGTTCTTCTACAAGTTCTGCGGCGACACCGACTTTCAGCGGGGTAAGCTTACCAAAATTCACCAGCATCATTCTCTGGGGCAGCTGCAGAAGTCGATTCGCCCCGTTGACACTTGCGAATACATTAGCATACCCACAGGCGCCGAGGTGTCCAAGCACAGGCGTTTTCCACCTCACACCAGTACACACACAAATGCGCACACACAGCCCGGATCAAAGCCCTCGGAAAGCCTTAAACAAAGGACCCCAAATTGACAGGACTTACTTTATTTATACATACAAGTATGCGTGTGAAGGATCCTCGACCTGTTTTTCTGTGGACATTTTGCAGACTACTTGCGGCACAAGGACTGCTTCGCCTACATCCAGTTGGACTGGGTCACCTGCACGTCCGAGTTCGAGAGCATCCTTAGCGACGAGGTGCACGACGAGACGCGGAACGCCAGCGAAAAGTTCCTAGAATTCTGCTGGTACGTTAAGCGAAACATTTGTATTCCTGGGGGACGGTTTTCCATATATACCTCGTCTTGTTTTGAATTCCTTGAATTGTGTCGGTACGTTAAGCGAAATACTTTTCTTAACCTTTCTCTCGCACACAGAGAATTTTTAGTGTGCAAGGATACCTTATAGCTGAACTGCAATGCAAATTCCCCTTTATTCAGAAGTTAGCAACGTAACAAAGTAGACCATTTTGAGTTAACAATTAAAAAAATATGTTAAGGGACGCCGAAGCTTCTATACCCTTCTCAGCTCTGTAACTTTTTAAGTGTATTGGATATTGAACAATTAATTAGTTGACTTTGCCACTTATTCTTATAATAACTTCTTATAAGTTATAATACGAACTAATGGGAAAAATAGTTTTTTCTTTTCAACATAGCTGAGCTCTTTAAATGACATTCAAAGTCAGCTTCAAGTCTTCTTTAATTTTTTTCGTTTCAAGAATTGATGTGAAAAATTCCGGTCAGGACCATAAAATGTATTACCTTGTTGCCTGGCATGGGTGTTGTGAATTTCTTTTCGTTGGAATCGATACACAGCGCAATCAAAAACTATTCTTTTGCAGCGCCCGGTACGCGTACGAGAACTGCATCTACAACAGCGCCCGCTACAAATGCTACAAGAACTCGGCGGAGTTTGCCCGCGAGACGGCCAAAATGCTGTCGGACGAGAAGCACTTCCGAAACTGCGCCGTGCTCCAGAACATCTGCGCCCACGATTCCGGACTGAGACTGGCCCTGGACAGGAGCTGGCTGGGCTGCCAGGTGGCGGCGACGCTGCTGCTGATGCTGATGGCGATGCGGTTCTGGCCGTAAATTGAATTGACCAATAGGTGTGAGTGCGGTCAGGTGAATGGAATGCGATCTGGGAGTGGGTGTGGGTGTGGATGTGAACGTGAAGCGGTTGTGGATGTCCGATTCTTAGTTTCTGCTTTTTGGGCTGTCCAATAGAGAATGCCTAGCATTTTAGATCCCCCAAAGCGCCCTGGAAACTACTCTCCCTCTGGGTTTTCCATCTCTACTTATCTGTGTCTGTGCATTTTCCGGTGTCGTTTGCTTGAGTGTGTATGCATGCGGAAGCGGGCGGGTTACGGGGTCGGAAAGCGGCACCGGTATTCTCTTCTATGTTAAGTACAATTAAATGCATATTTCAAATAAAAATACTCACGTTGTACTCTTTTTAGTGGTTTTACTGGGTGCACTCCTCCTTTTGTCCTTGCCTTCCTTGTCACTCAGGAATTCAAATTTTACAGGTGCAACCACCACAGTTGTGGGCAGAACAATATCCAGGTTCCACCGAAAACCACTAGCAACCGCAGAGAAACAATCGGATGCTTATCCAAGGAGGGACACAGATACGAAGCACACAACAAAGGCGAATCCTCCGAAGTTCGTATTCCAAATTTCAATATCCAAACCACAGCACCTGCTGCGCCGGAATATTAAATTCTTGACTCACACTGAAAGAACATGGTTGCCATCAAAACAACTATGTCTTTGTACCTGTTGTTTGCCTCGAAAGGAAACCTAATATGCGACGAGAAACAACATAGGAATACACTTTTACTAAGTATTGTGTACTAAACTTGAGTTTTTGTAAGCTTACTTTGGAACCACTATAGGAAATTATAGTAAATACTACAGTGGATTTTTTAAAAATTACTTGAAATAGTAAACTGGATCACACTGATGTATACTGAAAAGCATTTAAGTGCATGATTTCAGGTACATTCTAAACAAATTTTAATCTAGTGAATTCTCCGGGAACTTTGCTTTTATGAACGATATACAAATTTAATGAGCAATTTTCTGAAATATAAATATTTTAGGAAGAAATTCACGGCTTAGTTAACTTTTACAAATACAAATCTACAAATTTTTAACAAGAAAACATTGACTTAAACCAATTTTAGTTCCTTGTTCGAAGTATAATAAACTTCAGAGATAACGTTATCATTTGAGGGGATCGATTGTTCCACGCTTTATATATTTTTATTAGATAATTCCTTTTCCTTTTAGTTTCAAGAGTAAACTTACACTTGTCAACTTTTTACAAAACTTACGCACAACTTTCTTTTTTAATCTATTCCTAGGAAAGAAAACTTTCAGTTAAGTTCGTCTCAGCTGCTCCCGAGTTTGTTTGTTAAAAGTTTTTGTCTAATATAAATGTCCCCAAAAGTAATTTTTGAATTAACTTAATTTAAAATAAATATTTTCTTCAAGTTTCATGCTACATTAAGTATGTCTTTAAAATCGAACATAAATTATTGCGGTAACTGAATTTTCACGGATTTTTCCCTCAGCTCTTGTGAAGCAAATGCAACAATTAATGCTTGAAGCTCAGGATGAGGTGAAATGCCTCTACCTGGATAATGGGGAACTGCAAGTCAACTTTTACCTTCCGCTTTCTCTCCAATTTTTCCGTTTTCAGTCATGGCCGAGCTTCGAGTTTCCGTCTTGTAATCGTTTTACTGCTGCCTGGCTTTGGCAACTCCTAAATTGATGCAGTCTGGTTGAGTTTTCTTTCATGGAGAAGGATGCAAATTTTGTGAAATCTGTGGTTTGCCCATGCATACCTTAACTGGTCTACCCTTGCAGCAATTATCTTCGAACCCAAGTTGTTAGAGCCCTTTTGGTAGAGCTACAACAGATTAATGGCTTACTTAAAATGCTTTCAATCGGAGTTGCTACAAAAGTCACAAGCGTTTTTAAATCCCTTTTAAAATGCACCAAAACCTCCTCAAATCTACCTCAACCAATCGAATGCATACTTTTCGACACTTTTTAAATGGGTTTCAAAATCTTGGTGATATCTGTGGCATCCTTTATAATATTCTTCCTAAAGGGATATACTCTCCGTACGAAGTAAGTAAGTAAGTATACGACACGTCACAGCTTAAAATTAAATTAGAAAATATTATCAATTTACTTTCCTTGAATGGTCGCCAAAAATTATACCGGCTGCTTTTGTACACATTTTTCAGCGCAACAGCAAACTTTCCAGTACGACGCATAAAGTTGGTCGTTTTAAGAGTTGCTCACATCGCAAAGCGGCGAGGTGGCTGGGGCTGCTCCAAGTTAATTTCGCTGGCGCACTCGCTTAGTTTTTACCCGAAGCTGGGAAATTGAACGCTAATGGCTCCGTGGGACGTCCACCTGCCACTCCACTCAGTCACTTTTCGCCTGAAAATTACTCGCTCGACTTGTGGTGCTGCTGCTCTGTAAGACCGTAATTGAAGAAGTGCTGGGAAGTGGGAAGCCGGGTCCTATTAGTTCATGGAATGCAATGTAATGGTGCAGACAATATTTCCAATGCGTCGAACAGGGGACACAGGTGGCTTTGGGCAACCGTCTCTACTGCGAAACGAAACGTTTGACTCGATTTACCCTGCCTTTGTGAGTTAATCAAGCAGCAAAGTTCAACCGCAAGGTTAAAAGAAAAGTATGCACACTTGAGGCTTTGTCAACTTGTCACTTGCAAAGTGAACCCAAACAAAAAGAGGAAAAAATAAACCAAGAAATAAGCTCTTTGCTCGTCTCACCAAGGCTTAATTAGAAATTCTCCGCAACAGAGAGGGCTTAAGTATAAATATGGAACAGAATTACCTATATCCTGTTGAAATTAAACCCAATTTTCCGAGAATTATATTTTTATATGCCAGCATCTACATATACAGTTTGCTCAGGCTCTTTCCATCTTTTCCACACGTGGACGAAACAATTATTCAATATTTTCCTGAGCCTTAAATGCATTTTCTAATAAAGATAAGTGTAATTTAATAATGGCCAAAAAATCGATTCCGGGTCATTAGGTTCACCCAAGTTCGCCAAAACCCTTGTTCGGCAGACAAATCGAACTTTTAATTGAATCAATTAAGTGGCAATGGGCTCCTCCCCGGCTTTTGGGGGAAATTCGATGCGTTGCATATTTAACAAGGACGAGCCTTGTAATTAAGCCAGATAAGTATAGGGAGCCCGAAACTTTGAAATGCTTATCAATTATTTTCACTCGGCTTCCGCCCCCACAGTTTCCATGGTGTCCTGTTCTGTTCTCACAAGTGCGGGTACATTGCGGTACACCTTCAAAGAAAACTAAACTATAAAATTAAAGGAACGAAACCTTGGACCTCCGAGCCTTGAACCTTTTATTTCTACAAAAGCCATTGCGTTCCCTTTTTTGTTTTTGTGCTCTAGAATAAAGAGCATGACTAAGTAGATATGCATTTATTCACAAATGGCTTTAAATTGGATTTCCAAGAACATAGAATTCATTGCCTTTTTATTAAATTCCGCCTATTTCCCTAAGAGAAAGTTGGCTCTCACAATATGCAAATGGTAAATTTTGAAACGCATGGTAATAAATCAAGAAAAACGGAAAAATACCCTACGGGAAATGTTTACTCAAAGTGCTGGACTGGCACTGGCCAATCCAATCCATGGCCCGAAAACACATACAACTCAAAGGGAATTTCATTTTACAATTTATGACTCTGGGCAATCAAATCAGAAAATAATTTTGTACCTGCAATAAAATTAGCATTCCAGCTCTTAGCACGAAAGTGCATATAACGAATGGACTTATAGCTGTGTCACTCCTCTGGGATTTGGTAAAGGAAGTTTTCAAATGTATATGGAGTCTGGTAGAGTTGAGGTTTTGTGAGACAATTATTATGAGGGGTTTTCTGACAGAGAAAAGGACTTACTATGTAAGTAAACAAGAGTGCTACAGAAATCACGAAGGGCTTATGTTAATATATTTTTAAGATACCTAGCTCATCGTAAATTGTTGTTTACTATTTCAAATTTATAAAAAACATTTGGGACACCGTTTTAGGGTTTTTAAAATATTTATTTAAAATATTATATATTCTTCCATAATAGTTATTGCATTATTTTATTCAATATATTAGTTATTAATAAATATTATTACGATCTAACATGTTGGTAAAATATGGTAACACTGTTACTAAATTAAGTTTGTTCTATAAAATTGTATTGCATATATTTCCCATATTTTTAGAATATTATTTTGCATACATTATGCATATCATCAATATGCATTTAAGTAAGTTTTACAATGCCTAAATTAAAAATTGGCATTTATCGAATATTAAATAGGAAAGTATGCAAATTCCAAATAAGGTGCCAAAGGAAGTTAAATACGACGATTTAAGTGAATACCGCGTGTTAGTGATAATCTCTATATATAATAAATATAAAAAAGGTGTTTTCCGCTCCCTTGAAATTATTACGAGCGTCCCGGAGCGAAGCGAAAGTCGCCTAGTACAAATAATACATTTAAAACATATATATTGACATTGTAATTTAATTTGTTTTAATACCGAAAACAAATACGTTTTGATTAATCAACAAATGTAACTTCAGTAAATGTAATCAATAAGGGATTGCAATCAATTTATTTAATGATGTAATTTAGCAGTGTTGATGTCTTTAATTGAATGAAAATTTATGTGTATTTACCAATAAAGTTAATAAATAGATTTAATTATAAATTTCAACGAATACTTTATCGCGTATACACGTAATAATGGTTGATTACAAGTTAGAAAAATTAATCAATCTTTCTTTTTAGACAAACATTCTGTTAAAACACACGTTCTTTCTGTTTTGTATTTGTTTTATTCTATTCAAGCGAAAGCTAAATATCAGCCGACGTTTGGTCATTTGCGGTGTTTAATGGCGTAAAGCCCCTAGATTATATACTCATCCGCTTATAATCTGCGTTAGACCGCCGTCATCGTAGCCGCCTCCGTAACCGCCGCCGCCATAGCCACCGCCGCCGCCTCCACGACCACCACCGCCGTTGCTATAGCCAGGTCCGAAGTTGCCCGAATAGACTGGACGCCCACCGCCTCCTCCGCGTCCGCCACCTCCGTTGTAATAGTTGCCACCACCTCCACCCACTCCCCTTCCTCCGTTGACCCCTGTGTAGACTCCAGGTCCCTGGCCTCCGGGCGGATTACCTAAAAGTGTCGGTCAAATGAGAGATTCATGCGGTTACTAAATTGCGCAAAATTGGTCTGCGTTGCGTTAAAAATGTAATAGCCAAGCTTATATAAGTGTCATGCATCTACAAGCCAGTCTAGATTGCTTAGCAACACTTCAAAGTTAAATAATAAAACGTAACAATAATATTTTAGAACTAAAAAATATATCTAAACCTTTCGAAACCCCAAAATGGAGTCAAGGGAAATGCAAAAAAAGACAAAAGAATAATTCTCAAGATACAAAAATAAAAAGACGCTTCACCTAAATATTTACTGGTAAAATATACTTAATTATTCTTGAATCAAAGAATTAATTAAAGTATCTTTAAATTAAAGTTAATAAATTTCTGCTTTAAGAAACCTTTAGCGAAGCGAGTCAGCATCTATGCACTTGTACACCCGAAGGCGACTTTTTCTAAAACAAGTTCAACAAATACTTTTGCTTTGGCGGTATTATTTGTAGGAAAAGGAAAGAACTCAAGTCATGTTTAAATAAGCCCAGGTAAACAACTTTTGGGAGTGGGCAAAGGTTAAACAATATTTGAAATATTACTTCCTTGGATTTCGTTTCCTCTTTGCCTTTGCTGAGGCAAGGAATCTCAGCTATGAAATAATGTCAGGGCTCAAACTTACAGTCGTAGCAACCGCCGCCAATGTAAACAGCCGCCTCGGACAGCGCCAGGGCAGAGAGAGCGACCAGTGCCAATGCCGTGAGATGTCTCATTATTGTGCGGATCTGTTGATATGTCGAACTGGTCTGGACCAGGTACAATCGACAGCAGCCGCTTATATACGATGCACTCTCCGATCTCCGTTCCGACGGCGAACTGATAACTTTTCGCATATAAACAAACCGCTACGTAAGTATAAATCTCAGCAGGGAATTGCCCACAGATACTTTTTAAAAACAATTAGAAGCTCATCAGATAGTCCAGTCGAAGTGTTGACTAGATGCGCTACCTCAGGTCATTCTATTATGGGCAATATAGGTATAAAATAAATGTGTTTAGAGTTTTTCTAATTAATAACAAGAGGGGTTTATAAGAAATCTCTTCTTATTGTAATTAAATCCTGAAATTAAAGAGGTATATATTAGGAAGCTAAGTTGCCCTTTTATAATAATGCCTCTGTTTTTACTTTCATTCCATGTAATCAGAAATCTGGACATAAAAAATGACTTATTTTCCGGTAGTTAATTTGTTTATTTTGCGTTTAAAACCATTTTTTAAGTATCAGTCGCGGCGCTACGTTTTACGTTCTGTTCACGATTCACGACATTTGGCATGGGAACCAGTTTTTCTGCGATGGATTGATGCTAGGTTGGGGGTGTGATTCTCTGGAAACGCGCTTGCCATTCATGTTTAGAACGTCTGGCGGTAATTGTAAACAGTGTTTTCGGGCGTGACTCTCATAAATTTCTCTGTAGAAGTTCAAGGAAATCAATTACGTAGCGCGGAATTGGGAAAAACACTTCGAAATCTGTTTTGTGCGGGAAAACTGTGAGGAATATACATTTGTGTACAATATGACCTATGGAGTGCCTCGAATTCCAAGTGTTTCGAGAGCAGCGCACTGCCGCGAGAATGCAGGCTTATGCAAATCGATTTTGATACGGATTGAACTGTCGACCGAGCGCACTATATAAGCGGGGTGGTGAGAGCCGAGCCAGTTGTCTATCGGCTCGAACATGAACTACCTGACGTGTGTGCTGCTCCCGTTGGCTTTGATGATTCCGGCTCTTGTCGGCGGTGAGCTTGTGGGATTCCGCTGCGGGTAGCAGCTGACGCTAATTGATAACTTTCCTAATCATTTGCAGCGCATCCCGGCACTGTGGTGGTCAACGGTGTATGCCTGACTTGTAAGTAGATGCCATTGCCATTGCCATTGGCATTCCTTTGCTCAATTTTGCACTCGAACAGGCCCCAATTCGCAAGGAGATCCCGTCTATCTCGATGGCCAGGAGTACCGCAGCTTCTCCTCGCCGGGCAGCAATGGCAACGTGGTCATATCCCGAGGCGGCGACGGCCGGGGGCGTGGCACCATCTACCAAAGGGGCGGCAATACCATTGTGAACGGACGGTGTCAGCATTGCAATGTGGACATAATCTAAGTGTGCCACTTTAGAGTCTGAACATTAAATGGAAATTTTGTTTGAATATACGTATATAAACTATATATATTCTCCTGATCAATCAAATTTATGTACCACCATGACACAAGTTCATTTTGTTAAAAGCCTTGACAATCGTTCGTTCGCCCCCAAACTTTCACTCAAAGTCAATGCAATGATTGTGATGGCTTTCAGAGCAGAGAGCATCAGTCGATGGGGAGTAGTTGGACAAGCAGACACTTTAAATTCAGAGAGTGTGTGGGTGCACTTAAAAAATGGCTAACCACACGGTATGCCTTAAGTAAAAAGTATAATTTGATTTGAATCTGTGAACTTGCATTGTTGCTTAACATATATATATGAGGTGATATACTTATGACCTTAACAATACACAAATACTTTACTAGCTTGATTGGCATATCACCGATTAACTTTCAGCTTTGAATTCAATTCAACTCCAAGCAAACCCATATTTAAATATTATAAAAAATAAAAAAAAAGGGTTTACTTATCAAAATTCTTAAGTTCTTCAGTTGAGTTGCCTAGCAAGAATGGTTTTCCAGTGTACATCAAACTGTTTGCTTGCCAGCATTGGCTTCCCCGCTGTGCATTCCCATAATTGCGCATTAAAGTGACAACAAAAGCTTTACGTTTTACTCGCTCCCAGTTTCCACAAATTTAATAGAGTTGAAAATCAGGTACTATTTTTGATGCCTGAAAAGTACGAACAGAGAGTAGTTGTAGTCTTATTGTGAAAGCAATATCTGGTTCACCTGGTGGATGCCACAAAAGTTGGCTTCTGTTTGGAATCGAGGTCGTTGGTGAGGTTAATAGGTGCTTCGGCTTTGGTGTCTCCAGCCTTTTCTATACTCTAATGGGAGTATCCATCCAACCCTGCAGTACGCGCGGATAAATGCATATAATGTTATCGATTTAATGCGATATAAATGTACGATAAGTTTGTTGTAGAACGTGCCACGTGGCGGAAACGTAATATATATTACTTCAGTAGCAGCAAACAGAAAATACTTTCTCAGAAGTAGCTACTTAGCAACCAATACACATAAGGAGCACATTTCTTGAGGTGGTAAGACTTATATTAGGGAAACGCTTAAAATTAACAAAATAAGTCTAAGTCTGGACAATGTGAAAAATGTTTAAAGCTATCAGAAGAGGATTCGTATAAAAAGCAAGTTACTCAAAGCTTTATGTTCCCCTGATTGGCCTTAAAGTAAAAATAAATGTAGCAAACAACAAATGGAATGTCTTAGCTGATTTTCTGGACTTCGAAGTATCGAAGTACATGGAAAGGCATTTAATAACCATAAATTTGGCTCAGATTCTTGAGCAGCATATAAAGGAAAGCGTGGTCTTTATTAATGCCAGTTTTAGTCTATTAAATATTTGTAAAATCTTTTGGGATAGTTAGAATATTTTTAATGCAAATAAGTTTTTATTTTATAGAGATGTAAATGCTTTTAAACCGAGATTTAGAATGTAATGGCTGTTTATATTTTTACTTAACTGGTAGATAATATCAATACATCCAACGTCACATAAATTTTCAAAAATTTCATTTCCGTGCTTTTCGTTTCGATGCCTAATGTATTTTTCGACAACTCACAGCCCCATAAGCCCCCGAATTCATCGGAAACAGGGTAGTATTTCTGCCTAGCAACCTGAGGACCTTGAGCTAAACCATGCTCGCAATTGAATTTATGTTGACGTGTATTTGATTTCACATCAATTTCTGTTCTCTTGTGCCTAATTTGTGTGGAATTAGAAAGAGATTTTTGGGGCGCAGGTGAAAGGTGAGCCAGGTGAGTCGGCCAGAGGCCATGCCGGAGCACAATAGTTGCCTTTCTCTGTTGAATTTTCAAATAAATTTCAACTTTTGCTTTTGGCCCCCCCAAGTGCTTCGCCAAAAGCCAACATTGATTTATCCTGGCCCCCCGAGGCGGCTGGGGGGAATCGCCTTTGGTAATACCGTCACGTGCTGTTGGAAATCTTACATCTGCCACTGGTTGAGCTTTATTTGAAAGCGGTCCCCGCCGCCCAGCAAATTTGCATAGCATGTTTATATTGTACGCCACATCGCTCGGCTGTCCTCTTGTTTATCCTGGCTTCCGTATCTGGTTTGAATGGATTGAGGGGGGGCCCTGGCGCCAGGAGACATTAATAAATAAATTTAATCCGAATTACCAGCATGCCATTATCGAGCAGGGTTGATTTTGTCCGGAGGGGAGGAGTTTTTTATTCTCAGTTGATGTCATCGCAATTGAAACGTTCCGTACATTTTTGTGGCCAGCCTTGGATCACACGGGGCGTATGCGTAATTAAAACCAGCAGACACCTGCAAATCAAAGCTCAATTTTCCCGGAAACCAAGGCAACAGCCACAATAATCCGACTTCCTTGAATGTGCGGAAGAGCAAATAAAGCCCTTAGGGTATTAAGATAACGGAAAGGCTGTTTTGAATGAACAAGTGAGTTAAATTGCAAAGTCTTGACGGGAAAACTCTTCAAACATTTATTTTAAAAACATTTTTCGGTGGTGAGAATTTAAATTAATATTAGATACCGTTTTTAAGCCTTCCATTTTTTTTGTATCCGGTTGTTTGTTTGTGATGGAATAATCTTTAATATCTGCAATTTGTGTTAACTTTAGCTCAATAAATGCTTTTTCTGCGATAAGCTCACTAAAAGTTTAGCGAGTGAAAAACTTAAGTCTGACATCTGCAGTAAAACCCAAGTTGAGCCTTGCAGGCAGCAGAGAGAAACTTCAAAAAGAAATACAAGGAAAAAACATCGACTTACAGACAGGTAAATGTTGCAGAAACTTTCAAGGCCCAACTTTCTCGAGTGCAAATTCTTGTTGAAATATCTAGACGAGAGCTTAAATATTTTCCGCGGCAGTCGGGTCACTGACATCTGCCCGAGAAGTCACTCAATTGAGAGTGAAAACTAATTAGGTGCACTTTTGTCCACAGAGATGTGACTTCCAGACCGTGTAGCCGGCTCTTTAAAGCCTTAATTTATCACGTGTGGATGATGTGCCAGTGTGAGGGACGTGGCAGCGAATTAATTGTGCTGGGTTATTGAAGTCGCCTTTATTTAATTTGAGCTAATTAATTAATTAGGAGACGGCCCCATCATCTTGCCGACTGTCAATTACATTTTTGGTAAGCGAGTCGAGCGTAAACAAATTAAGGGGTAAATATGTACACATTATAATTAACTTTTAGCCCAGTGGTTCGAGGGTTATTAACGCAGCTGTTTGCTGGCCAATTTAATGTATACGAAGTTGGTCTTAAAATCGAGAGTAAGTCAAAATAAAGAGAGGGCTTAACGTATCATTCGATATGGCCGTAAGCAGTGTAATTAATTCGCGTGTTCCTTCCGTTGAGTCCGATTAAGGCCCCAAAGGATATTTCTCTCGGGTTGACCGTAGCTGCGCTTGTTAACAATTCAGTGGCTGCGAAAATATGAATGGATCCAGTCAAGGATGGGGGGAATTGCAGCCTCGGCGAACAACGAAACTGATGGATGCATGACCTTTGGACAAGGCCAACTCTGTGGGAACGATTCCAGCTGTTGCCATTGGATTCTCCCTTTTTGCCATGGCAACCGAAATCATTTTCATTTTCACCATTTGTCCGCAGAGTTCGCTAGAAGTTGCAGCTGATGCTACTGCAGATCGTGATAATTGTTGACTGGGTTGACAGAGTCCGATATTATACATATAAAATAAAAACACTTCCTGTGTTATTAACTTAAATCGATTTATGGGGCAAATATATATTGCAAATATCGCTTTATGTAATGAAGTTAGCTTCCAATTGCGACATATAAACGATTTGATACTCTCTCTTTGTTTATTTCTTCTAATGTAGGTTAAAGATTTGATTTTTCTTTATCAAATTTCGCTCAACTAACTATATATAATATTTATATATATATCTTTTTTCTGACATCCCCATTACAAACAGAATATTTTCCATCTCCAAAAACAATCTCAATCAACAATAATATTTTCATGGCAAGAAAAGTACTTGATGTCGGTATTTAAGAATTTTTTTTGCAGTGCTTTTAGCTCTATAAATAATCAAGCCAATTCGGTGTTGATGCCCTTTGAACTGGCTGCTTGGCTCGACTAAGCCTATTCTTAGTTATAATGGTCAAATGTGATTGCCCTTATTGTTGGTCCGACAAATCTGGAGATTAACTAAATAATAGGCTTACCTGGGGTGCTGCTAATGAAACTCAAATGTTACTTGTACGCAATAATTCAGTAAATTAACCACTCAGGACTCTCACTTTGCTAATTAATTTAATGGCAGACTTAAGCCGATGGCTTAGATGCTAAATATAAATTTAAAGTATCGGCTGAATATTCCAATAAAACACAGACAAAGCTGTCCTGGAAACGGCTCTTCAATTTGATTTATATACCTAAACGATTTCCACAGAAATCCCATGGCGACGCTCGTATTTTCAGTAATACCCGAGACTGGTGACCCAAACGGCTGTCAATGCACCTAAATGACACTTTTCCCCGGTCGCCGCCAGTTGCGGTCACCTGCGAATTCAAGTGCTACCTCTGTCTGCACGTGGTTTGTCTGACATATTTTGTTTGTGACAGCTCTTCTTGTTTTAGCGGATTGAGTTAGGTTAGCGGATATAGTCCACATTGCGGTCAAGTTATTTTTAGCGGAAAATTTAATTACACCTGATTGAAACTGAATACATGATGGGAAGCAGGAAAACTTGACGGATTGCGTACTAATTATTTATAACGTGCAACACATAATGAATGTCCTAAATTAGCAGTTAATAAAATTGTGCAAGCTTAAAGCTGCAAAGCAAAGAATGGATAACCGTTCAGCACTGGAAAATTCTATGAATAAATTATACATTCAAATTTATAAAAGAGCAATAATTCTATTAGGAACTCTAGAACCGAAGGTGAATGTAAATTGCAAGTCTGTACAAATGGAAAATAATGAATGGCAATGATACCAACGACACACCACATGTGAGCGATCCAAGACATCCAAGTCCTTGAGCCCGATGACACCCGCCTGGCCAATAAGGGCGCCCACTTCTAAGTAGGGGCTTCCGCACTCAAGACAAGGAATTCCCTGCGCAGGAGGAGGAGTAGCTGGCAGTGGCAGTGCTCCCTCCATCCATCGCGAGGGCATGGGTTAACTGCAGCCATGTGGGACATAAAAGTGCCGAGGCCCCATCAGATATATGACTCGGCCCATGAGTTTTATGCGCCTGCTGCCTCCCATGCCCTCCCGCTGGCACTTTGTTTATGGCCCTAGCACCAGGGGCCGGGCCGGGGCAGCAATTCTGATATATTAAAAAGTTTAACAACAATAAGGCAAACAGACTTACAGTGCTGTTTGTATACGTTTATTGGGTTTCCAGCATAATGTAATATATTTATCATAGAGTTAGTCAAACACAGGCTGCCATTACGACAGCCTGCCGGTGCGGCGAGTTATATTAATAGCATTAGTGTACTAGAAACTGAGGTTCCAGCCTTCTCCCAGCCTTCCCTTTCGCATCCTGGCTGAGAGGACTTCCTGTCGTCCTTAGTGACGGCGCATAAATATCAAAGTCGATGCCTACTACAAATCGCCCTCAATCGGAGCTAAGCCAGGTGGCCGGCGAGTTAATAGAGTTCCACTGGGTAATGACACTTCAAAGAGTCGCCACGGAACTGGCGTTTTCCAAATATTTTGAGCACACAGGAAAACGAGAAGCCGGAAACTAATTACAATTGTTGCCGAGAGTTTGCCAATGGCGAGGCTTAAAGCTGGCCAATTGGCGAACATTATAGCTTTCGCTGTGCGAGTAAGTTCATTAATTATGCGGTCTTTACGCCAGGACAAATAACACATGTACGTACATATATTAATGGCATCATTAATCGCTTGAAATGGAAACTAGTCACTGGATTTTATTGCATTGTTGAAACGCAATTGTATGTGAAAGGTTGTTAAATATTTAATATTTTTTGCATAAATATTTAAATATTTAAAGCTTGCTGCGAAAAAATTCGGCTGTAGCGTTTAATATTTAAGATTTGAAAATACTTAAGCAATACATTTCAGTATACTAAAAGGTAAAATATATTAAAGATACTCCCTACCTAAACGTAAGCTACCTTCTGATTTTCCCCAGCACATTTTCACCACATGAACAACTTTATTTACCTAATTTTAATATCATGTGCCACTTTTAAAGAACAATTTCCACAGACAGCAGACACATTCCTTCCCCTCCCTCCCCCCGACACACTCCCACTTACACCCACTCAAATAAAGTCACACTAAGACTAAAGCACCCTCGCGAAGCGCGAAAACACGCAGTCGGGCACCCTCTTGGCTGCCAAAAAGTCAATGCCTACTTCTGAGCGCTGAGCTGCCGCCCAAGTTGGTGTTGCCAAGCATTGCCGACGTCCTGGATTCCACAGACTTACTCACATCAAGGACTCGCGAGGAGGCTTTAGACACCAGGCAAGGGGGGAAGCTGGATCTCGTTGGACGCCATAAAGATAATTGGTCTAGGATGGCGGCTCATCAAACCGTTAACTTCCGCACGTAGTTTTGCTTTAAATATGGCTGGAGCAAATTTATGATATGTATGCCTCCCTCTGGCCAAGAATATGTCGGCATGTGTTAGAGTTGAATGGGCATCAACACTGATAGTGCGTGGGAACCCGCCCTTGCATATTAATTACTTCTGGTGGTCACCGCGCAGCAGGCATGAGTGCTTATGTTTACTTAAGCCATTACCAAGACCGAGGGCCGAGTAAACGCACTGTACGCAGTGTTGTATGTGAGTTTGTTTTCATGTTCCACCGACAGTTTGATGTTAAGCACATTCAGGAGAAGTTCCTTGGTTTAGTTTCTGCAAACTCTCGCATGGAGATACCCGGCGCTTTAGCTGGTCTGACACTTCGCTGACGTTTTGACGGCCAGCACAGCTGCTTTAGTTTCTGATATTAATGTGAAAACCATCCGGCATGTGGCTTAAATCCTGCACAAGCGGATGATTAAATAATCATAGAGGGTAGATTTTCCGGAGATTGTTTTGTAATAGAATGGAAATTGATGCAACATGTTTAGAAACATTATGTAAATTACAACTATTTTCTGTCACTTTCTAGTCCTTTGTTACACCTGTAACAGACATTTGTTATAAAACATAGGACCCTTGCTTACTGGTTTCACTGGATTCTTCAAATTGGCAAATTTAATGCACTTACTTAAGTTATTTTCGCGGCTGCTATCAATGCGCTTCAGATCCAAAACAGCCCTTGAGGCATTCCATCTCCAAGTCCAATTGGTCCAAGTCCATTTCCAGGTCAATTGTCTTTTTTTCTTATATGTTTATTTAATGATTTAATACTTCTGAAGTTTAAGGTATTTATGTTTATATTATTTTTTTTTTATAAATTAAGAAATGAATCTAACTTTGGCAAGCCGTAGTTTGACCCTGCAGTTTGCAAAGGGATCATAAAGTGAACTAAACTCTAAATAAAACGTTAATAATCCAATATAATTATTCTACTTTGATTAAAACCGAAATTCTAAATTAAGGATTGATGGTCATACCTCAAAGTAGATAAAAATATGTATGTTGAAAAAAAAAGCGAAATAATAATTCACGATCCTTAATATAGAAAGTAGAACTCGACGACAATAAGAAGAAAACTCAAGCGAAGGCAAAACTCAGTTAATGCTTAAAAAAGTACTAATGCTACATTTTAATTTTATATGTAGACGGTAGTGAAGCAAAACTATAGCAAAATATTTGTAAACGCACTTTAAATTAAAAATTTAAATAGTTTTTGAAACTGAAACTACAGTCGTTACACTTTCCTAACATTCTGCTTTGCGATATCCCCTACGAAGTTTTTGTAAATTTTTTCGTTAAACAAAACATTAATGTATTAATAGTATTAATTAATTTAATACATGTATAATAATACATTTTAAAATAAATACTGAAATACTCCCTTATTAGTGTCATAGAACCACAATTTTTAAGTATATTTTTGTACACACCAAAGCTCAGGTCATGTCGAGTGCCTGGTAATCATAAAGCTTTTAAAATCCATCTGCTGGCGAGCTGTAGAACTAACCCCCACTTCAAGCGTTGCTTATAGAAGGCTGATTGCTGTGACACCAATGAGTGAAAGGTCGAGCTCATGGCTGGCAATAGGTAAATGCTGCAAAAGGCATAAAAACCGTTACTGAAAATATAAAATTTCAAAACATTGCTAAAATTTGAAACGTTCAGGAAATGCAAGATTTTATGAAAAGCGAGGTAAATTAAGGAATTAAATATTATATTAAAATTAAAAAAAAAAACGTACTGCTATTCTTCCGCTCACAAAAAATCTTTTTACTATGCTGCAAGGTTGCAAGCATCGAACTCAAACGTTTTATCTAAAAATCAACCCATAAGTCAAACTATAAGACCAACCACTGGTTGGTCAGGACATGGGAGTGTCCACAACCCCTTTCCGGACGTGACCCTTGCCCTGCCAACGGGCAGCAGGAGTCGGTGGGCCTTCCGCGAGTTCGCGCTTTTGTGCGACGCGACAAAGCACCGGGATGCCGATGAAACGGGGGGCAGGGAGGAACCGCGCCTGCAACGCTGCGGCCTGCACTGGCCACTGCCGCCTTTGATTTGATTAATTGATGCATTAAGCTCATTTACGCATAATTAATGCCTCTTCAATGTGTGTTTGAAATATGTTTTTTTTTTCGCGAGTTCCCTCTTTTTTTTTTGTAATTTTTATTTGCGAAAATGATTTTCCCTGCGCTGTTGTGCCGCTGTGTGCAGTGCAGCATAATCAGGAATTCAAGTCGTGCGACAAATCAGCAACAACAGAAAAACTGATTTTCCAGCCTCGGGCCAAGCGGCGGCAGCAGTGGGAAAAATGGGAAAGCCAAGCAGAGGGCGGAGACGGAGAAGAAGCGGAAGTACAAATTCAACATCTTGGCATGTTTGGCTGTTGACTGACAGTGCAGCGGGAGGTGTGCCTGTGTGGGTGCGGAGGATGAGCGGCCATGGCAGATATGTCCTCTGTCTGTTTGCAGATACAGATAAGATGTCTCCCATATATGTACGTGGGGGCGCTGCATATGCTGCACATAGAGCCAGAGCTATAGAAGAGCCAGAGCCACCTGGAAGCGTGGCAGCTGCAGCTACGTGACTCCCCCGAAGAGAGTTCGCGAAAATGCCGATTTCTTTGAGTAAAGCTATGCTACACTGGAGAAAAATGGTGCTTGGCAGTACTAATTCATTTCCCGCTAAATTAAACAACGTTATTAGCATTACCATGAAAATTTAGATTTTTTACATTTTATATATGGAGGCGCTAGGGATCTAACTAGGGTTTTTAAACTCCTTTAGAAGATGCATGTTGTTGCATAAAAAAAGCCAATCTATATTCCCAAACGAATTTTCCCAGTGCAACACGAGTAAAAAATCTCAAAGCTGAAGACAAAATGAAAGCAGCTAATGCTAATGCAAAAACTTTACCATCTCTTGCCTAATTTGGGTCATTTCCTTAAAGAGCACCCAGCGACAGTGGCGAAGAACTAAGACTTCTGGCTAGAATATATGGCCAATGGTTTTTAAGCGATGTCTTGGAGCGAAAGCAATTACAGATAAGATCGGCTCATTTGAGGAGCCCGGCTCTGTTTGCCAAGTGTTGAGAATTTCGCTTTTCACACTTGCCACACTGCCGCTGAGTGGCGATAAGGATCGGGCAACTGTCACTTGCATTATGCTTATGGCAAGCGCACTGCATTGCATTCGGGTTTCGCTTTCCTTTTGCCCAGTGACACAGATTGATGGCAGGCAGCTGATTAATTGCAATTTGCGTCATAATTCCAGCACCCAGTTGCTGCAGCCGGGCGATTCGCTCCTTCTTCCTGGCCATAATGGTTTCCCAAAGGTTGCCTGCCAGCCAGGAAAGCAGGAAGTGCAAGGCGCTCTAGGAACTCAAGGTGCCGCCGCCAGTCACTGAACTTTGAGCCCCCGAATCGTGCACTGAGGTAAAATAGGGGGTATATCAAATGGAGTGTTTTTTGTTATTTGGAAGGTGGAAAAGAAGACTAGTCATTACCTTTTCTTATTATTATTAAGTATATTTTTTCACATAGAATTCAGAAACCTACAGTCAAGAGTTACATGGTTCAATAGCATTTTGGATGGAATTAAAACGAACTTGGACTTGTCATATTAATTTCCTAGAAAGGAGTAAATAATTCGTGGACTTATGTTGTTAGAAATACCCTGTGTTTCAAGCTTTAAAGTCCTGGTACACTATAGAAATCGGACTGCATTACGTATGTAATTATCGTAGAATAAACAAACCCAATACATCAGAGCCTGCAACAAAAAGCGGTCCAAGAGTCTCGAAACCCCCGTATGAACTCTCAACCCTCTTTTTCGCTTCAAAGAGAGGTTTGAGTGAGGCCTTGCATTTCGCTGATGAGGGTAATTAAAAAGTTTTCACACTCCCTCTGCCGAACGGTCTGGGGCCAGCCGCAGAATGCAGCCAAATTGGTCGTGTTGCAGGAATTGTAATCGTTCTGAAAATCTATGGGGCAGGGATGAGCCTGAGATGCATGTAGACTGCTGCCTCGAGGAGCCGGAGTCGCCTGCGACTCTTGACTAATTTCTCAAAGACCAGCCTGCGCCAGCCCAATCCTCCTCAATTCTCAGTCATCGAGAATGACGACGTCAACGACTTTGACTTTGTGCAGCAAAAACTTTTGCGTCTGCCAAAGTTTTATGACAAATTTTTGTGATTATGCTGAACCCCACGCCACCCAAAGTCAAAAAAAGAAATAGAGAAGAGTTCGGGATGGGAAATTTCGCATGCATTTGTTTGCCGGGAATGCAAATTAGATTTTAAATAGTTTTCGGTTTGATTGCAAGGCGTCCTCTGAGCCATCCGTCCGTCCGTCTGCGCAGATCAAAAGCCTAATGCCATTTCAATTTGACTAATTTGAAAGGGCGGGCGGCCTTAAAGTCTGCCACTGGACCAGAG
The DNA here is from genome assembly GCA_008042635.1 of Drosophila nikananu. NCBI lineage: Eukaryota > Metazoa > Arthropoda > Insecta > Diptera > Drosophilidae > Drosophila > Drosophila nikananu. The sequence goes on along the minus strand of VNJV01019059.1, from coordinate 3,162 downwards.
CTACATAACTCGAGACCTCGAGCCAACCCTTAAATGCATTCGGTTTGACTTTTGCTTTCAGGCCCCCGATCCTTGTGCCCTGATCCCACCCCGATTGCGACCACAAAAGCAACTAATTAAGAAATTAAAACAAGAAAAAAAATGGTCAAAAAGTGAACAAAAAACGAGGAATGCACTTTGCATGCAAATTTTATAAAAAATTAAACACAACGGCGGCGGGCCGAGTGCAGCGGCAAAAAGTGCAACTCTTGCACACCGCCTGACCTCCCGCCCTTAACTCTTTAACCCCTGTCCGCCCATTCTTGCCGCCCGCCGAGTGCAGCAACAAAACGATGACAATGACAAAAAATTGCCCGGCTACAGGGAATACCTTAAAGGTCTTCAAAAAAGCGCTCAAAAGCGCTCGCCAAGGGTTGAGATAGGCCTCTGTTTATATGGGGAGCGGCGGGTGGATTGGGGGGTTTCCCCCAAAACAAAGGACTTCGCCGTTGCTCCTTCCCGCCCAGCGACAAATTGTGAAAATCCGCAGCTCCGCTTTCGGTTTTTGATACCCTCAAACCGTGTTTTGTTTTTCAGTTTTTCCTTTTTTCCGCCGTGCATTCCGTTCCGAATGCAATGCAACGGAAATGTGAATGCACCGTAAAGTGAAGTGAAAAATGCACTTGAATTTTTCTATTTTCCCCAAACTGTTTAATCTGTTCCTAGCTGTTTATTTTTATTTACTGTAATTTTCGAAGGCCAAAAAAAAACGCGAATGGCGTAAAAAAAGTGGAAGTTAAAATGAGCGCAGAAAACAAGCGCAGGCATCATAATTTTCCCAGCATTTCCTCGAACCGCTCCCGAAGGGGGCGTGGCATGTGCAGGTTCAACCAGGACAACAATGTAAGCGGGCGCACGTCCCAACGCCGGCGCTGAAAGGTGCTCTTTAGGGGGGTTTAGGGGTGGCTAAGGGTTGCTTAGTGGAGAGGGGCTCCAGGTGCCGAGGGGGCTAGGCGACTTGTTAGCGTGCTGCTTGTTCATCAACAATGCACTGCTGTCGCCGGCCGTGAGTCTCCCGATCTCAGTCCCAATCCCATTGCCACTTCCTTCGTCATCTTGCAGGGAAAATTTCATTTTCCATGAGGGCTCCACAAAAACACACACTCACATGCGAGTGCCAGACTTCCAGCTTAGAGTCAGGCCCAAATCAGTCCTGGCTAAGAAACGGCAGTCAGCTTAGGGATTTTTCTTAATTATGACCTCTCCGAGGTTTACGCAGGAAAAGCTTTGGAAAAACAATGAATCTGAAGTTGGTTTTAAAATATAATATTCAATATTTAATGAAAGTAAATCAGTGTTATACAGTGATATACGATTATTAAATATACATATACATATATCACTTATTTATTCTTTATTTATTTATTTCGCCAACGGTAAACCTTAACTGGCTACTTATATCTTAACTAACATTAATTGAGGCTAAATATTGGAAAAGCGCATTCTTAATTAAATTTCCTGGTGACCATGGGTCCAATCGCATGTTTGGTGGCAGCTTATTGATTAATTAAGGCTCTAGAAATTTATTTATTTATTTAACCCTTGCTGGGTATTATAATTTTAGTCATAAGTGTGCAACGCAGTGAAAAAGGCATTTCCGACCCTATAAAGTATATATATTCTTGATCAGCATCAACAGCCGAGTTGATCTAGCCCTGTCTGGTGGAAAAAAAAATTTCAAAATTTTTAGAATATTTTTAAGGGGTTAAATTGTTGAAATTGTAAACGAAAAAAATTGAAAAAAAATGAATTTTTAAATAAATTGAAATTTAGTACGCAGTTTTATTTTCCTTATAAAAACTAACTCAGGGCAGTTTTCCGAATTCAAATTAATGTATTTTTAGCCTAGTTATTACATTTTTAAGATTTAATTTTCCAAAAAATTATCTTATAAAACGATGACTAAATATTTACCCCTTTCGGGGTATTAAAATATCAGTCAGAAGAGCAGAACTTAATGAAGGAATCATTTCCGACCCTATAAATCATATATATTCTTGATCAGCATCAACAGCCGAGTTGATCTAGCCATGTCTGGTGGAAAAAATATTTTTAAGGGGTTAAATTGTTGAAATTCTAAACGAAAAAAATTGAAAAAATTAATTTTTAAATAAATTGAAATTTAGTACGCAGTTTTAATAGCCTTATAAAAACTAACACAAAACAGTTTTCCGAATTCAAATTAATGTATTTTTAGGCTAGTTCTTATATTTTTAAGATTTTTTTTTATATGTAAAATGATTACTATAATTCCTGTTAGTTTTCCTTTTCATTTCATAAAATTGCATTAAATTAATATGCTCCAATTGCATGCTGCAAGGGTACACAAACTTCGGCGAGTCGAATTTAGCTTCCTTTCTTGTTTTTAATGAAGTTTATATTAGGATAACTATCACTATCTATCAAGGAGCTTGGGAAAATTACTAAAATATAGGACATGCGATTGTAAAAATAATTCTTTGACAAATGTTCCACATTAATTAAGTACATGTTGGTTCCACATTAATTAAGTATTGGTTTTTTTCCCACTTGGGTATCCTTTGAAAGTGAAACTATCTTTTTTGGTGGCTTAATATCGTAGCTATAAGCTAAGTGACCTAGTGGATAGGTGAATTTCCAGGGTATTTAATATTCTCCGCAATCGGGGCGTACATTCTTTTCTTGCACTCACCCACAACACACACTCTCTGGGTATACCTGTCTCTTTTGCTCACCCCTGCTAGCTGGTGTTGCCGAAAAAAAAGAAGAACACGAAATTAAAAGAATTTTTGTTAAAAGCGCTTCAAGTGGGTACTACGATGTCGTCCTGGCTTCGCCGTCCTGTAAGCCAGTGTGTGTGTGTGTCTCTCTAGTGGGCAGATATGTGTGTGTGTGTGCCGCTTGAGTCGAAACACCTCGTGCTCCTGTACGTGTGTGTGCGGGGGAGCCCAGTCGGACTTTGCTTCACGCGGTGAACGATTCTGCCTAGAAATCTATGCCGAACGGGTATGGCTTTTCGTATGATCCCCAGTTCAGCATGGTGGCAAACGTGCTATTCAGGTACCTGAATCGACCGCTGCTCCGTTCATGGTAAAATGCTGTGCTTTTGCTCAGGGCGATATTTCCTTTTCGGGATTTTTTTTT